>CAJHQP010000970.1:0-139580 GCA_905132765.1 Moricandia arvensis
TTCTCTTTTTGAATTTTATTGGGATTGTTATGTACTCCTATGTCTCAAGATTGATGTTTTTACAAAATATCAAAATACTATATATCCTCTTAAACGTGTCGAGCTTAGTAACGTGAACTTAGGGACACCATCAACACGGTTTCTAAAGGGGAGTTTTAAGATTGTGGACCCCAACTTTTTCAGAAAACCGGTGACAAAAGACACGAAACAAGAAACGATTTTGGAGAGGTTCTGGCACCGTTTTGCGGGCCCCACGACACGTGGCTGCCCGCAATTGATTCCCTTTTTCTAAAAAAAAAAAAAAAAAATAGAGAAACCCAAAGGGGTTTCCCCGATAATCATGCTCTTACGATCCGAGTGGAGATACCAAGATGACAGAGCAATTGTACCGATGTGTTAACCTAAGCAGAATTTACCTTTCATAGCATAGAAGTACCAATGTTTAGAGATCAATGTTTAAAAGTATTTACACCATATTTAAGGTTCGATTTTCAGAAAATCTATTCTTTTTTGTATATTAGGATACAAGGTTTAACAAAAATTCTAAAGTGTTGCATAAAGAGTTTGTAACATCCCGAGTTGTGATATATGAAAAAGGCTTAAGAGAATTAATTTGGCTACTTATGTCACCAAAGTTGACTTATCTTTTCCGTCACACATCCGTTTCGAACTCCAGGGTTAAGCGTGCTTGGGCTGGAGTAGTGAAAGGATGGGTGACCTATCGGGAAGTGATTCGCGATACCGTGTGAGTGAGGCCAAAACACAGGGAAAGGTCGGGTGGTGATTGCAGGACAGTATATCATGACTTTCGAGCCTCCCAGTTAACACACCAACCGTCGGACAGGGGTGGGGCCCACGAGCCCGATAGAGGGATGGGTGACTCACCGGTAGGGGCGATTGAGGCGTTATAAGTGGTATCAGAGCTGGTTAGCCATCTCAGTTCTGACCTGAGAGGCGTCTTGAGACATGTCGTGGGGCGCAACGAGGACATTGCGTTCTTTGAGAGGGGGTGAATTGTAACATCCCGAGTTGTGATATATGAAAAAGGCTTAAGAGAATTGATTTGGCTACCTATGTCACCAAATTTGACTTATCTTTTCCGTCACACATCCGTTTAGAACACCAGGGTTAAGCGTGCTTGGGCTGGAGTAGTGAAAGGATGGGTGACCTATCGGGAAGTGATTCGCGATACCGTGTGAGTGAGGCCAAAACACGGGAAAAAGTCGGGTGGTGATTGCAGGGTCAGTAAACAATGATTTCGAGCCTTGGAAAAATTAACGCACCGACCGTCGGACAGGGGTGGGGCCCACGAGCCCGATAGAGGGATGGGTGACTCACCGGTAGGGGCGGTTGGGGCGTTTACAAGTGGTATCAGAGCTGGTTAGCCGTCTCAGTCCTGACATGAGAGGCGTCTTGAGACATGTCGTGGGGCGCAACGAGGGCGTTGCGTTCTTTGAGAGGGGGTGAATTGTAACATCCCGAGTTGTGATATATGAAAAAGTCTTAAGAGAATTGATTTGGCTACCTATGTCACCAAAGTTGACTTATCTTTTCCGTCACACATCCGTTTAGAACTCCAGGGTTAAGGGTGCTTGGGCTGGAGTAGTGAAAGGATGGGTGACCTATCGGGAAGTGATTCGCGATACCGTGTGAGTGAGGCCAAAACACGGGAAAAAGTCGGGTGGTGATTGCAGGGTCAGTAAACAATGATTTCGAGCCTTGGAAAAATTAACGCACCGACCGTCGGACAGGGGTGGGGCCCACGAGCCCGATAGAGGGATGGGTGACTCACCGGTAGGGGTGGTTGGGGCGTTTACAAGTGGTATCAGATCTGGTTAGCCGTCTCAGTCCTGACCTGAGAGGCGTCTTGAGACATGTCGTGGGGCGCAACGAGGGCGTTGTGTTCTTTGAGAGGGGGTGAATTGTAACATCCCGAGTTGTGATATATGAAAAAGGCTTAAGAGAATTGATTTGGCTACCTATGTCACCAAAGTTGACTTATCTTTTCCGTCACACATCCGTTTAGAACTCCAGGGTTAAGCGTGCTTGGGCTGGAGTAGTGAAAGGATGGGTGACCTATCGGGAAGTGATTCGCGATACCGTGTGAGTGAGGCCAAAACACGGGAAAAAGTCGGGTGGTGATTGCAGGGTCAGTAAACAATGATTTCGAGCCTTGGAAAAATTAACGCACCGACCGTCGGACAGGGGTGGGGCCCACGAGCCCCGACCGCCCCTACCGGTGAGTCACCCATCCCTCTATCGGGCTCGTGGGCCCCACCCCTGTCTGACGGTTGGTGTGTTAACTGGGAGGCTCGAAAGTCATGATATACTGTCCTGCAATCACCACCCGACCTTTCCCTGTGTTTTGGCCTTACTCACACGGTATCGCGAATCACTTCCCGATAGGTCACCCATCCTTTCACTACTCCAGCCCAAGCACGCTTAACTCTGGAGTTCTAAACGGATGTGTGACGGAAAAGATAAGTCAACTTTGGTGACATAGGTAGCCAAATCAATTCTCTTAAGCCTTTTTCATATATCACAACTCGGGATGTTACAATTCACCCCCTCTCAAAGAACGCAACGCCCTCGTTGCGCCCCATGACATGTCTCAAGACGCCTCTCAGGTCAGAACTGAGACGGCTAACCAGCCCTGATACCACTTATAACGCCCCAACTGCCCCTACCGGTGAGTCACCCATCCCTCTATCGGGCTCGTGGGCCCCACCCCTGTCCGACGGTCAGTGCGTTAATTTTTTCAAGGCTCGAAATCATTGTTTACTGACCCTGCAATCACCACCCGACCTTTTCCCGTGTTTTGGCCTCACTCGCACGCTATCGCGAATCACTTCCCGATAGGTCACCCATCCTTTCACTACTCCAGCATAAGCACGCTTAACCCTGGAGTTATAAACGGATGTGTAACGGAAAAGGTAAGTCAACTTTGGTGACGTAGGTAGCCAAATCAATTCTCTTAAGCGTTTCCACATATCACAACTCGGGATGTTACAGAGTCGTCTATTGTGGTTGTGTGTTACAGAGTAAGTATATCTATTTAAAATGTTGTGTCAATTCATTTGTTTGTTAATCACGTGTAGACCTTGTGAACACGTTGTAAAAGCTTCTATTTTTTCGTTGGCTAGGTACAACTATTTGAACGATTTGCCCTCTTAGCTGGATCTGAGTTGTATAGGCATCTTATATTTTTGAAGGTTGGTTTTGCTAAACATTCTATATTCTTTTTGCTTTGTAGAACTGATAAATAGTCATGTTCCTGGTTGTTTTCTGGATGTTCTTTTGAGCTCTTTCCACCATTTTTATGTATTACAGTTATATTATGATACTTGCAGCATTATAAGAATAATGTATCAGACTTGGAGCTTTACTTTGTTATTGTGAACAATGAATATGGAGAGAGAACAAAGGAAGAGCTACTTCCAGGGGGAAAAGACATGCGAGTCACAAATAAAAATGTTATTAACTTTCATTCATCTGGTTTCGAATCATCGTTTAAAATTTCAGGTACAAGTGAGTCAATTTTCTCTCGTTTATCTTAGCATACTTCAGGGAACCTTTAAAATCAATAGCTTTTTATCTATACCTTTTTGTATTGTAGATACGCCAGTAGAGTTCTCATTTTTTGAGAGGGTTTCAGCAACTCATTACGAAAGAAAGGATCGATACGTTTAATGAACATGAGCTTCAGGTGCCCATGGATAACTATGCTTTAGATGGTTAAAACATACTCCCTCTGTTTTTAAATAATTGTCACTTTAGCACTTTTTTCTTGTTACATAAAAAGTGTCACTTTAGAATTCCAATGCAATTTTGAGCTAAATATTAATTGCAAATGCATTGATTTTATAAATAATATTAGTTTCTAATAATCTTATTGATTGAATATGTGTAATTAATAAGAATATAACACATTCTAATAACTTTATTAATCTGTGTGAAAAATGTCAAAATGACACTCTTTAAGAAACAAAGGGAGTATTTGTTATTATTCCAGCTTTGTTAGTTGTTCAGTCAAAGAGTATGAAAATTTAAATTTAACCTTTTGTGGGGTTTGGTTTGCAGGTTCTCATATCTGGTTCAGCTGATAGTTTAGATTTTGACGACTTGCGAGAGAACACCAATTATGCTGGAGGCTATCACGCTGTGAGTAGTTCGCTCTTTCATCCTCAACCAAAATACCATTCTGTGTGTTGGAACATTGTTGTAGCGTGAGTGATGAAGCAGTTGATAGATTCCGCCCTATCAAAGGTTTGTCCTCTCTCATAACACATCATCATTTGCCTTAAACATATTTGTTTTGTCGAATGATGCAGCAAAGAGCAACTTGAGACCAAATGTATGTACTCCATAAGCGCAGAAGCGGGGTTTGATCTGAGCTGAACAGCTTTTGCGACATTTAGCACTCGGAAGAAAGGTTTAAGACAAGAGCATGGCTTGATAGAAGACGATTTAGGAGATGATGAATCGAGCACATGTTCCTTGGATGTGGAAGAAAAATCCGGTGTGTGGATTTGTCTTCTTTCTGTCACATTTTAGGATGTTGGTAAATGTTCTTGAATAATAATCCATCTTGAAGGTGAATGAAATATTAAAGAAAATTGAGAACTCATAACTATCTTTTTTTTTTTGAAAGAAGAGAACTCATAACTATCAATGTTACTGTCTCACAAACATCCCATTGCGTTTGGGAACATGAGCCGGCACATGTGTCCATCCTTCAAGTTCAGTTTGCACGAAAATATATAAAGCTTTAAAAGCTTCTTGAGATAGCTGATCTTGTACAATGAAAATCCAAATAAACTAGGTGTTTTTTTCTGCACCATGTGGAGCAAAAAACATTTAAATTTAAATTAAATTTAAAAATAAAATATGATTAATATTCTAAACTTTTATTATTTTCATTCTGATATCTTCATACTAATATTTTAATAAATTTTTTGATTTAGTTAAACATAAAATAAAGTTAAAATAAACATTTTGTATTAATTTATATTACATTTTACAAAGATATAAAATTATAATCTTTAATAAAATTTCAACTATTTCTTTTGGTTAATATATATATATTTAAAAGCAATTTGTATAAATTTTTAAAAAAAAGAATTGATAGAAGTTTTTTTATAATTATCAAAAAAACTAAACAAAAATTTTAAAATTTGCAAATATCAAAGGGAAACAAATGATGTTTCGATTAAAAGTTTATAATTTTTTTTAAGGATATATAAAATTTTGGAAATCTTGTTTAGTAAAAATTTGTATGATTATAAATATAGACTTAAATAATATTTCAAATATTTTATATTTGTATTATAAAATTATTTAATATCATATTTAAATAAATTTATTTTAATGATGATGTATTAGTTATTTTCATATTTTTAAAAAATTATCAAAAATATAAAACTCCACTAAATGTAATTACTACTAGGTGGATTGCCCGCACATGCGGGCATATACATTTTATAAAATTACTTATCTTTATATACATTATTAATTTAAAACTATAAAATAAATTATTATTTATATTTTCATTTGATTTTATATATGAAAATTCCTATGTATATTATATTAGAATTCACTTAATTATACTAAATTAATATTTTTACTTGATTAATATTTAGTTTTGTTTTTTTGTTTTTTTGTTTTTGTAATTTTAATTTTTTATTAAAAGATTTTTTTGGATAACAACACAATATATATATATATATATATATATATATATATATCAGAATTATCTTTTTATTTTAAATATTTTTTAGATTTTGGATAATTCTTACTATTATTAATTTTAATCATTTATCTAATAAGAATAATTTAAATTCGTTTTTATTTTTGAATAATTTTTATATTTTATTCATTAAGGGCATAAACGATATTAACCGCTCTAACTTTTAACGTGGGAGCTTCGTTGCGAAAAATCACTTTGCAAATAATAGTATAGATGTCTTATTTATTCATTAGCCATGTCATCAATTATTGCATGTCATGTCATTTTTTGTAGTGAAAGTGATTACCGAAATAACATGTGTCAAATCATTTCTCAAATAATGTCTAAGAATGTATGTAGGAATGTATGAGAGTAAAATGAAATCTTCAACCGAACAATGGTTACGCCCGCCAACCACATATGTTCAATTATATATGTTTCAACTTGCAAATTCGGTTCAAATCTAGCAATATCTTAAGTTAAGTTTGAGAAAATTATAAAGTCACATGCTTTCCAATCATTTGATTAACTTCTTGCTTATGAATGGATTAAAATACCTTTCTATCTACAACTAACTAGAACTGAGAACATATAAAACTTTAACCTTTTGTCTTTTTTAAACTTTATATTTTCTCTATTTTTCAAAACTGAGTTACATTTGGACTCTAGCCTCTTCACAAAATCAATTTCATCGGCGAATGTATTCTACACCGGTGTCGACTCCCTACAAAAGGTAATCCCTCTAATTCCGGCGTCGACGGTCCCAATTCCCATTTTTTCAGACGAACTGATTTCCAATTTTTAGGCGAACCA
Organism: Moricandia arvensis; assembly: GCA_905132765.1. Lineage (NCBI taxonomy): Eukaryota > Viridiplantae > Streptophyta > Magnoliopsida > Brassicales > Brassicaceae > Moricandia > Moricandia arvensis. The sequence continues at coordinate 6,539 of CAJHQP010000970.1, forward strand.
TTGCATTGATTCGAAAAAAAATAATGAAAAGTTCCACCTTTCTTTCACTCAGTCTCTCTTTCGATATTGCAAACCCTAGATCTCACTTTGCTTATGACTCCACCTTTCTTCTTGTCTAGATACCGGCGAGTCTTCCCGGCCAAATTAACATTACAAGCACATAAACTCAAAATACACTACAAGCACAAATTACCTAAACTTAAGTGCAAACCCAAAGTATGTGGATTTGTAAAGCTCTCTTTTAAGCATGCTTTTGAAAACCGGATCTGACCGGCCAGTTGAACCGGTCCAACCGTAACTCGCTGAAGAAACCGAATCTGGTTTAGTTTAAAACTCGGATTTGAGAAAAAACAGTAAAACGACAAAACTCCACTAAAACTGGTTACCCAAATCAACTTTAAAACCATGTTCTAAAAATTAAAGTATAATTAATATATTTTTTATTGTTATTAAAATTCAATATTTCATAATCAAAATGTTTGACTATTACCATTTTAATGATTTAATAATTAATTTTATTTTTCTTAAGAAAAGATGTAAGTAAATATATTTGTGGTTTTCATATATTATTCTTATTTTGACATATTCATTAATCTAAGACTTTGATTGTAAAAATAAATAAATATGATAATTTGAACAATCAATAGTTTGGTTTTTATCAATTTCACTTTTGCATTAGTATTCACTTGTTTCTATATATATGTTAGATTTATGCTTATTTTTTTATTTTTTCTAGTTAATAAAAAAAAGAAAATTATTTTATATAGAATTACTTTTTAAGCTTATATAATATAAATATACAATTACACATATTTAATTTTAAAAAAGTATAAAACCCGGTTCGACCAATTGAGCCAGCAAACCAATAGCTATACTGAGTCGTGTCTGATCCGGTTTTTAAAATATTGCTTTTAAATTAAGTTATTAAATAATTTTTATTTCAAACATCTGCACCAAAAGACCTTTGGTATTTGATTGTTAGTTTTATGGGCTTTTTGCAAATTTGACTCAGAACTCAAAGTCAAACACAAAACTAACCTCTTTTTTTTGTCATTTCTTTTGTCCAATTCACCCCATATGTTCACATTATTTACGAAAATGCCACTGATTTTTTTCTTGTTTTTTTTTTGAAAATGACATTTTTACTCTCTCAACCCCATCATCTTCAAATATTTACAATATTGTCATTGCCATCAATACCACAACCACCATGAACAACCAATTTGAAGCTCTTAATGCACCTAAAATTGATTGACACTACCTAAAATTGATTGGCACTAAATGTTATGAAAAAAAACAACATCTCTTTAACTTTGTCTCCATATTCATCCAAAAAATTCAAGCTTTTGATTCTAAAATTTTTATGCTTGGTAGAGCCATTCAAGCATACTAATCTTCGTGGGTTACTTTCGTTTGAGGTTCTGGGTGGTTGGAGAGGACTATGTGTGCTTAGGAAGTCATCTCACTAGTTAAAGGTATGAAATTGAATTTTTTTCAGATTTGTTCGCGTCGAAGACTTACCCGTAAGTCGTCTGGCTGAAGAAGACTTACGGGTAAGTCTTCTAAGCACACGGACGACTTACTTATAAATCGTCCAAATTTGTTTGTTAAGAAAAAAATTCTAGACGACTTATTTGTAAGTCGTCTAGGATAAACGGGTTAGTTTTGCATTTGACCGAATTGTGTCAGATCTTTGACTTTTCCTAGACGACTTACTAGTAAGTCGTCTCCGAGAAATCAAAAATTCAAATATTTTATTAAAGCTAGACGACTTACGTGTAAGTCGTCTCAGGTTACTTTTGCAATTGGAAAATAAAACTTAAATATTTAACTTTTCTCAGGCGACTTACTTGGAAGTCGTCTAGGTAGAGGACCTTCTTGAAAGCCGTCCAGGATAAGCGAAGTCGTCCAGATTTTTTTCCGAGATTCTGGTCAAACCTTACTTCTCTCGGACGACTTTCAAGTAAGTCCTCTACCTAGACGACTTTAAATTAAGTCGTCTCGGAAAAGTTAAATATATAAGTTTTATTTTCGAATTGCAAAATAACCTGAGAAGACTTACAGGTAAGTCGTCTAGCTTTAATAAAATATTGAAATTTTTGATTTCCCAGAGACGACTCGTCCAGGAAAAGTCAAATATCTGACACAATTCGGTCAAATGCAAAACTAACCTATTTATCTTGGACGACTTACTTGTAAGTCGTCTAGAATTTTTTTCTTAACAAACAAATCCGGACGACCTATGAGTAAGTCGTCTCATTTTAAAGTCAATTGCAAAAATGACATGTTTGGACGACTTACCGATAAGTCGTCTATGTCTTCCGAACGACTTAACCGTCAGTCGTCTATGTCTTCCGGACGACTTAACCGTCAGTCGTCTGCGTCAATGTTTAGTAAAATTTCATTTTCTCTATGTTTACTAATGTGTTTTATTTTGAATTTTTGCAGATGTTGCGTCAGTTACATGCAGTGTATGGAGAATGGTTTTTGGAAGATTCTAATTGGGATTTTGTGGTTGATAATTTCAAAGGAGCGAGACTATTTTTGTTGAGTGAAGGTTCGACACATGCTGAACTTGTTGCAATGGTTCAAGAAGATTATAACCTGGACATGAGCACAAAATCTGTGGAGATAACCTACTTGTTACCAGCTGAAATGATGCAGGCTCCAGACACTCCTCCTATTCATGTTACAAGTGATAGACAAGTTCGAAACTTGCTCGAGATAACCAAAACGCATGGAGTACGGCTTTGTGTATCAAGCCATAGCAAGGTGGAAACAGTTTCAGAGGAAAGGGAAGAAGAGGATGAAGATGATGAATCTAATGAGTTTTTTGAAAATGATAATGATTTGGTTGAAGATGAGAATCATAATGGGGAAGAGGATGATGGGGAGGAGGATGATGGGGAGAAGGATGTTGATATCTCTATTGTTGCTGAAGCGGACGAGAATGGTGAGGATTACAGTGTTTATGGAAAGGTTAAAGATGAGGATTTGGAAGAAGATGATGATATGTGTTTTGAAGAATTCAAAAAGACTTATGCTACTGAAGGAGAAAGATCGAATGGTAACAGTATCTACGTCAACCAGAGTTTTGTTAGCAAGGATGCACTGCTTTCAGAGCTGCGGTTGACAGTAGTTAAGCGTAAGTTCTCCTTCAGAATATATAAGTCAACGAAAACTCTCTTTGTGGCAACCTGTCGGGTTAGTGGTTGTGGATGGAAGATGAGAGCGAGTGTGAAACATGGAACAAACACGTTTTGGGTAACAAAGTATGTGGAAACACATACATGCTCAGTGGGAGACCGAATCGCTCAGCGGAGACACTGTACTCCGAAGTATGTTGCTAGGCTTTTCATTGATCGTGTTTGAATCATTGATGGGTTGAATCCACAGCATATCACTGATGCAATGAAGAACATGTTTGGCATGACGCTTGATTACACCACTTCATACAGAGCACTGGTATATGCACAAATATTGGTGAGAGGATCAGCAGAAGATGGGTATTCGCGTCTACCATCATATCTCGAGCAAATCTCCTTAGCAAATCCCGGTTCTATCACAGCTATAGAACTTGATTCTAAAAAAAGATTTAAGTATCTATTTCTCTCTTTTGGAGCTTCTATCAGAGGTTTTAAGTATCAGAGAAGGGTCATTGTCGTGGATGGGACTCACCTACATGGGAAGTATGAAGGTACTATGTTAGTTGCAACCGCACAAGATGGGAATTTTCAGATATTTCCATTGGCTTTTGGGATCGTAGATGCTGAAGATGACCCTTCTTGGGAATGGTTTTTCACAAAATTGGCTAGTTGTTTATCTGATGAGCAGCCTCTCGTGATAGTCTCCGACCGGCATGCAGCCATTAAAAGTGCGTGTGACAAGGTGTTTCCCTGGGCAACCCGAGGAATATGTTATTATCACCTTCAAGATAACATTGTCAAAAAGTATAAAGGGAAACATCTCTTGTACTTGGTGAAAGGTGTTGCTTATGCCCATACGGTTTCAGATTTTAACCGGTACATGGCTGAGATACGGAGTGCAAACCCGGACCTTGCAACGTATTTGGAGGATGCCGATGTCACCCTATGGTCAAGCGTTTATTCTCAGGGGGACAAGTACAACATAAAAACAAGCAACATCGCAGAATCTATTAATTCCGCACTGAAGCGAGCTAGAAGATTTCCTATTCAGTTCCTATTGGAGTACATAAGAGAGAAGCTAGGAAAGTGGTTTTGGAAAATGAGAGATGATGCTTTGAGTCTCCCAAGTCACCATAGTCGCGGTGTTGAATACTTGCTTGCTGTTCGATCGGAGATAGCGGATACGATGAGGGTTCAACCAATTGATGGATGGCGATTCTTTGTGAAAGGTGGCAAAATGGATTGTGTGGTTGATTTGGAACATGGAAAGTGTGATTGTGGTGTTTATGCAGTGGAGAAAATACCTTGTTCTCATGCTATAGCTGCTGAAATACATGCTGGTTTGCATATCTCCACACTTGTAAGTCCAGTGTACTCAAAGGATTATTTGTTTGCAGGATACTCAGAAAATATATATCCTTGTGTTGGACAACAAGTTGAGGAACGCACATGCTTGCCTCTGGAGGTAAAACGTGGTCCGGGAAGACAGAAGAAATCAAGATGGCAATCCTGGTTGGAGCTATCCAGGATGAGAGGACGCAAAACCAGGAAAAAACACAGGATTTATAGATGCTCAAATTGCAATGAAACTGGTCATACGAAACCACAATGTAAGGAACCTTTAGACGACTAACTTGAAGGTCGTCCAGAAGACCTTCAAGTAAGTCGTCCAGAGTTTATTCCTCTAGAAGACCTTCAAGTAAGTTGTCCAGAAGGTTAGTCCTCCAGAAGACCTTCAATTAAGTCGTCCAGAAGGTTAGTCCACCAGAAGACCTTGAAGTTAGTCGTGTAGTGTTTATTATTCCACAAGACCTTAAAGTAAGTCATCCAGATTTTATTCCTCCAGAAGACCTTCAAGTAAGTCGTCCAGAAGGTTAGTCCTCCAGAAGACCTTCAAGTAAGTCGTCCAGAAGGTTAGTCCTCCAGAAGACCTTGAAGTTAGTCGTGTAGTGTTTATTCTTCCACAAGATCTTAAAGTAAGTCGTCCAGAGTTAGGTCGTCCAATATAATGTTAAGTCGTCTAATTGTCATGTATTAAGAATTTGTGTGTAGTCTATGTATTCAGTTAGGTCGTCCAGTATTCTGTTAGGTCGTCCAATATAATGCTAAGTCGTCTAATTACATTAAAAGTTCAAGTACACACAAATCCTAATCTATCATAAATTACAAGTTCAAATACACACAAATCCTAATCTATCATAAATTACAAGTTCAAGTACACACAAATCCTAATCTATCATACATCATATGTTCCAAGGTTTTTTACAATGTCATCGTTTTCTTTCGCATGCTGCTCAGGAAGCTCTTTAAATATATCGATCGCCATCTTATCCCTCATAGTCTTCGCGTTGGGCTTAGCATTGTCTTTTTGGTTAAATGGCATCCCAAGAGCATGACATTCAATGTACCTCAGAGTGTACACGCCACAATCACCAGATCTGGCCTGAGGGATATTGGTTGGTCTCTCATACGTGAATGGCTCCAGTGATAACTGGTCACGTTGAGAAATGGATGCGCACTCAAAAAACAGATAAGGGAGCATCTGGAGAAAAGGCTCCATTATCAGATCCAGTTCTTCAGAGGAGATATGTGAACGAATGCTGTCTCAGACGACTATGTGTCTCTTAGGGATCGATATCCATAGCGCAATCCAATGAGTGTCGCTCTGGTTCACTGGCAAATAGATATCATCAACATCCGTCCCCCAAACCTTGTCCGTCCTGCAAAATGATGGTAACTCGCCTGAATAATAAGCCCACGCCCCACCAGGAAGTCTTCTTCCTAAACCATAGCCATCGGGCTGCGAATCCTTAAAATCCTGGTAGTTGAATCTCCATTGTTGAGAAAAGAGATGATCAAGGAAGCATATTCTCTCGCTCCTGAAAAGGTGTGGCGTCTCCTGGTGCCTCTTCCTCAAAACATTGATCCAAGCATCCATATGCTGCATATAAAATAATACAAGTCATAAGATACCAGACGACTTACCAGACGACTTACCAGACGACTTATGGTAAGTCTTCTACGCAGACGACTTATGGTAAGTCGTCTGGTAAGTCATCTATGTCGAAGACTTACCAGACGACTTACTAAGTAATCTACTAATCAGTTTTGTCAGACGACTTACACAATCCTCCAGCCAAGCTAGGAGGGTCCGAAGGACGTGATACCACCAAGTCGGACTTGTACGAGGTTTCTTGTCTAGAGGTATTTTATAATGACTGCAAACACGAAAAGCAATTAGTTTTTATAGGGAGAAGCTATTATGCGAAAAGCAATCACTTACGGATCAGTTTGCAACCATTCGACGAGCTCCTTCAACTTCTTCCTATCAAGTGCTGCAAAGGGATTGTAGCCTCTAGAAGGCTTTTTCGTGTTTGCAGTATAAGGAGATCTCTGTGAGGCAGCAACTTTCCTATTTCGCTCAGTCTTTTGACGGACAATTGCCAAAGCAGTTTCCCTCTTGTCCTCATATCTAGCAACCTGCTGTTGTTTCTCTGCTGGAGTGAAACTTGTTTTTTTGGCCAATAGAACAAGGCTCTCAGATGCGGACTCATCGTTAAAACTCTCATCAAAAAGTGTTTTATCCTTCTCCCCTTTAACACTCTCATCTAGAGGTGTTTTATCCTTCTCCCCTTTAACACTCTCATCCAGAGGTGTTTTATCCTTCTCCCCATTAACACTTTCACTAACCCCGGGAGAGGCAGTGGGTTGAGAGGATGTGCCTTTAGGTTGAGAGGATGTGTCTTTAGGTTGAGAGGATGTGTATTTAGGTTGAGAGGTAGTGGGTTGAGAGGATGTCCCTTTCCCTTGTTTGGTGATACCAACCTTCTTCTCCACTGCTTCCACCCTTTCTGACAAATGCTTGATCTCCATAAGGCACGTCCCAAACCCTTCCTTCATGGCATCAAATATGTCCTTGAAATTTCTTTCAAGGTCCTCTTTGGTCATCCCAAGCACAGTCGTAGTAACCTCTGGACGAGCCTCTGTGCGAACCTCTTCACCAGCCTCTGCAAACTTCCCTGCACTCTCCTCTGAAGGTGCCCCTTTTTTAGCCTCTGAAGGTGCCTCTTTTTTAGCCTCTTTACGAGCTTTCTTCAGAGGTCTTGGACTCTCTTCTTCTACCAAAACTATGGCTTTCTTCGATGGACTCACAACCACCGGCTTTGTATTGACCCAAGTACCGGTGACTTCCCAGCAATCCATGGTCCACTTCCACGGTCTCTGATTAAACATAACTTTAATTATGTTCTTCGCGAGAAGGTCCTCAGCATCAGAGTCCCATTTTGGAAACATTTCACCATAGTCCTTCTCAACAAAATTCACCACCGTAGTCTGCAATAAATATAAGATATGAACTTAGATATTTGACGGATTAACTTATAAATAAGTCGTCTAGAAAGTCGTCTGGAAAGTCGTCTGGAAAGTCTTCCTACTGGACGACTTTCCAGACGACTTTCCAGATGACTTAATTTTGGGAGTAAAGGATAGAAGTAAATACCTGTTTGCAGATAGCATCTTTAAAGCATCTGCGTCCTTTGCCACCCATGTAAGCCAGTATCGGTGGAGACGGTCTGTTTGGTATGGGATTACCATAATTAACAGCCAATTCCGGCAGAGCTGTGTACACCCAGACCTGGAGAGCTTGTATAAACCCATCAACAGTGTAACAGCCCGAAATATCTTTGCCCTTCAAAGAGTCCATCAGCACTTTGAACGCGACTCTCCCCCATGGATAGTTCTCAAAACGTTCTAAATCCATCACTAGCCTTGCCAGACTAACCCTTGTGGCGGTTGAATACTTTCTCCCTTCAATGTATCCAGTGAAGATGACAAGGTACCCGAGCCGCTTGCGATCTTCCCGAGACCACCCTTCGCATCTCTCAAATGCTGCTATTATCTGATCAATAGATGGCCCAGCTTCGACATGAACTCCCAACATGTCCCAGAAAGAAGCCATCTCCTTTGTAACAGCACACTTCGGTCTCTCAAGGTCCTCTATGTACTTGCAGTTTAGACCAGTGAGGTTTTCAAACTCTAACAGTGAAAACCTCACAGGTTCTGGACCAACTAGACTCCACAGCTCGTACTTCTTCTTTATGTCCAGCTGGAACCCGAGCATGTAGTGCACCAGCCTTGAAGCCCAAGCAAATCCGAGCTCTTTAAACTTGATGAAAACTCCCAACTTTGACTCCTTTAGCTCTTCATATTCGTCACCGTGAAGAGCTTTCTCTAAAGCAGCATGCAATTTCGAACAATTCGTATGATACGAAATAGCTTTTATTGCGGGGGGGGGGGGGGTTCTTCCCCTGATGTATGTAATCTTCGGGGGAGTTTTGGAATATCCATTTTTTTGTCTGCAAAACAATGAAAGACAACCATCTCAAACACACAACCATCCAGTATAACATTTTAATTATAAGTCTGGAAGACTTGTATTAAGTCGTCTGGAAGACTTTCTAGACGACTTAATTATAAGTCTTCCAAGACTTCCAGTAGACATTTTTAGAGCATACCTGAAAATTCGGAGAAGCTATAGTCGCCTTCGACACAGCGGTTATAAATCAGCCAAAATAGACAGCCAAAAAGGAATGCGGTGAGAACGGTGGTGACAACGGTGGACTTAAGAGACAACGTTTTAACTTACCTCGCTAGGGTTTACAGACACGTCTTTGACAGAAACGCCGCTAGGGTTTACAGACAAACGCCGATAGGGTTTACAGACAAACGCCGCTAGGGTTTACAGACAAACGCCGCTATGGTTTACAGATAAACGCCGCTAGGTTTGAAATAGAGGAAGCGGCGATGAGAAAGGTGGTGAGAATGACGGTGATAACGGCGGTGAGAAAACGGTTGTGAGAATGATGGATTACAGAGAATCGTCGGAAATCGCCTTCGAAATCGCCTCTTTGAGAGAAATGACGTTACAATTTCTAAATTTCGCGAAACAGTAAACCAAAAAAAAAATCTTATATATGCCCGGTAAAAAATCCGGTTATGTTTAAAAGCACATTGGTAAAATGGTAAAACTAAAGGTTCGGTCCGGTTTGAACGTGCATCAGACGACGTGAGATTCTATGGGATAACTCTTTGTGCCATTTGCATTATCAATCTTTGCATCAAGTTTAGATTTGGAACCATTATGATCTTGGCAAGATCCTTGGACTAGGAAATGATTCAAGACGTCCAAAAGAATGAAGATTATGCAAAGCCCAAGACACTTATGTGATCTCTACAAGGAAAGTCTCAAAGGCAAGAACCCGGAAGCCAATTGGGTCCAGGACTACTAATGAGGAATAGTGAGATGAGGCCGCCTGGGAACTAAATTGACTAAATTAACTAACTAACCACGTTATAAAATCAAATTATACTTAAATAGTGTTAACTATACACAGAAATAAACACACCTATGTCAATTTTAAGTTTTTCAAAAAAACATTTATGCTTTCCAAAATCTAACCCTAAGAACACATACAATACTAGAACATATGTTGGGAAAACCTAAATCAAAGAATATCATGACTCATTACTTTCACTCATCTATGTTGAAAACAATTAACTTTTGTTATATCTTAATTTATATCTTCTTAAACATATGTTAATTACATGATTTCAATTTTTTACTTATCAAAATATTTTTTACAAAAATTTTAATTATTTTTAAGAAATACTATAATAGACGACCTACAAGTAAGTCGTCCAGACGACTTATAATTAAGTCGTCTACACAGAAGACTTGCGGGGGTTAGAAACGGAAACAAAAATCAATTTTTTTGTTTGTTCACAAGGGGCTGGTTGTAATTTCAATAGTCTTTTAGGTTAATTTTGCATTTGATTCAAGTTTGGGTTTACTTTTGCAATTCAAATCAAGTTTTAGGTCAGTTTTGACAATTTTCCCTAGTTTTATTGCCTTAGTGTTAGAATGGAAGCGTGGGACAAGTGCAGTTCTCCCGCACTTGCAGTTCTCCTGCATTGTTTTTGCTATTCACGTTTTTATGTGTACAAAAACAGTTCAAGCGGGAGATCTGCATGCAGTTCAATATTTTCTGTCTTTTTGTGGAAAAAGCAGGAGATCTGCATGCAGATCTCATCCGCTAACATTTGATGGTGTTGATATGCTTTTTTCACTGATAAATGATTCTGCTACAAACACTAACTTTAAATATATTTATTTGATTTTATAAATAATAATATAATGATTAGTTCAAATAATATAGTTCACACTAAATACTATTTGTGTCAATTTTAAAATTATAAGCATATCATTTTTAAAATTATAAGTATGACATTTAGTCACAAACAAAACACAATATTTTTCAACAAAAAAATATAAATATTTCTATATAAATTTCAACAAATAATTTAATATTAGTAATTTGCCGGTTCTTCAAAGATAATTTTGATCAACTAAAACGAAAATAAAAGAAGTACAACCATCTTATAAAAAATTCAATAAACATTTCGGCTGATCCTACAACTTCTAAGATATTTATTTTGATATTTTGGTACAATCTTTTATTGTTTGAATATATGATCTATAGTTTTGAATTGATTTTGTCATTTATAATTTATAATAAATTGTGTGATCTGCATCTCTCCTGCATGATCCGTTTGATCTGCACTTGTTCCATTCGATCTGCACTTGTCCTGCTTGATCTGCATGATCTGCAACGCTTGAACCGCTTTTACCATTCGAACCCTTAATATTTTTTTAATACCGAAAACAATTATGCGAGGCACGTGTTTAGCACGTTTGAGTTAATAAAATGAAATCTTCCGTGAATCAGATCTTCACCGTCCATTTAAATAAACTCCGATGACGTTATTAGATAGAGAGAGAGAGAGAAAAGTGAGCATCGCAGAGAAAAGACGAAAGGGGGAAAATGGAGGAAGCAAAGGGACCCGTGAAGCACGTTCTGCTCGCTAAGTTCAAAGACGACGTAACACCAGAGAAGATCGATGAACTCATCAAAGGTTACGCCAACCTCGTCAACCTCATCGAACCTATGAAAGCTTTCCACTGGTAAACTTCTCTGCTTTTTGATCTGATGGAACCGATTAAGATCTGAATTGCATCTTTACGGCTTAATCTTATCACCTACCAAATATGAATTAGGATTAAGTTTTAAAAAACCAAACTTAATGATTCTTGTTAGAACATATGCTTCTCTTGTCTTTCTTTACTGGTTCTGTCCTAAAAGATTTTAAATTCATGTAATAAAAATTAGGGGAAAAGATGTGAGCATTGAGAATCTGCATCAAGGTTTCACACACATCTTTGAATCCACTTTTGATAGCAAAGAAGCTGTAGCTGAGTACATTGCTCATCCTAATCACGTTGAGTTCGCTACCATGTTCCTTGGCAGCTTGGATAAAGTGTTGGTCATAGACTACAAGCCTACCTCTGTTTAAATTCATCATCTTTTGATCTTTGTTTGCAATAAAGTGTGTTCCTTTTTGATGTATCAAACCATGTGTGTAAACGATCATTGAGTATTTGGTTGTTTTCTTTATTCGAGTACTTTGTTTGGTCTCTTAATCTCTTGTATTTTTAATCAAAACCACCGTCTGTGGTCGGGTGGTCAAATCGTTCCGTGAATCCCTAAAAAAAACCCGAGTTCGAATGTGCACCACATCAGATTTCCACAAACGTCTGATCACCAGAACTTTCACATTGTCTCTCGAAAGAATGGTTTACCATTTTTTTTTTGTATTTTTAATCAATAATGGTAATGCGAAGAAATTAGGTTCTTGATTGTGTATATGTATTAATAACTGTTTCATGTAGAATGGATCAAGACCTTTCTTTAATCACATCATGTTGGAGATGACAAGAACTATGCCACAAATATTCTGAAAATCACCACTTTCCTTCAGAACCGACGGGTCAGCTTTGACTTTCGACAACTCATCTTGACATGTTGTAGATCCTTCTATAGCTGCTGAAACCTTGATGTTCAGCCCTGGACCATCTCCTGACTCTAAGCTCGTCTTAGCCTCGTTGAGACTGCTGATTGTATTCTTGTACTGCTCAACGCACGAGGTGTATCCTTTCTTCAAAGCGGGGTTAGTTTCTTCCTTGGCAAGAGCCTGAATCTTCGTCAAAGCTCCCGTTGCGCTTGTTTGTGCAGAGCCGACAGTGACTGCTGCAAGCGTTTTAATATCAGCACCTGAAGTCTTTGGGTTTGATTCCATCATGTAGCTTGTACAGAAGGATTGGTTTTTGGCTTTACCGCAAATTGCTTTTATGTCTGCAGCTTTTGCGTTTAAGGAACCAATCATTACAAAAAACATCAGACAAGACACAAGAACGTTGTTCATCATGTATGTTGCCATCTTTGGTTATTTTGCTAAAGTTATTGTCCCTGACGTTAAGTATTTATAGTTGCTTGCGATTGATTGCTTCCACTAGAACCATTAATACAAGTTCTTGGACAGGATTAATGTTGCTGTTTCTGATTCTTAGTTATACCACAAGTTCTAATGAATGATAGAGAAAAAAAGTTTGCTATTCTTAGAAATAATGCAGAGAGAAGTTTATATGATTAGTCAGTGACATTTAATAGTTTTTGACATAAAAAAAAGTATAGAATCAAAAGGTCGGAGAAAACTTTATCAAAGTTACACATTCTTTCAAACATCAAATTGCGTGGATACAATTAAGGTGGCATTGGCTTCATAAATAGTTATACTAATATCGAAGGCTTTAAAAGCCGCCTTACTTGAACAACTAGTCCCCAAAGCTCGTAAACCCTTTAGCTCCTTCAAGAGCTTTAATGGATCACTCATAACCTGTTGTGCAAAACCAATATGGAATCTTTAGGGTTTGGATTAGTCGTGGTCCTCGATAAGCCTTTCGTCATCTCTAAGTTGTTATAAAAAATTTGGAGGCTTTTTATAAAGACAGCTCTAAAACTTTTTTTATTAGAGTTCTTAAGAAATGTTTCAAACCCTTAAAATCTCAGATATGACCCTGTTTGTACCCCAACGAAACAAGTCTTTTGGATGAACATACGGACAAGACTGTGTAAGTCGAGGGGTGAACGTTTTCGGGTCAGAGTTCAGCCAAGCAATGCACAAGTGTTTGATTTTTTTTAGGGTGTTGAGCAGAGTTGGTAAATTAGTGCCTTTGTGACTTTGTCAGTCGAAGAAAAAGATGAGCAGTGACTGATAGAAGAATGAGATTTGAGGAAATATCGAAAACATGTTTCTTGTGACGCCATTTTCTTGGACGTAGAAGAATAATTGTGCTTCTTGCGTTGTAATATACTCCATTAGTTTCATAAATATAATTTTTTGGTGTTTTCACACATATTAAAAACACATTAAATCACCATAATGAATATATATTTTCTTTAATTTTGGATTTTCAATTTTTTTTAACTAATAATCATTCAATAAAACCAATGAATTTCTTTTTGAAATTTACAATATTTTCATAAAAACACATAAAAAGATTATTTTTGTGAAATAATTTTTTTTTCTAAAACATACATCTTAATAAAACGGAGGGAGTGTATACATAAGTTTGGGGGAAGGGGTGTGATTCCTATTTGGTTGGATTTTGTGGTGATTTAATGAAATGTTAACCTGGTTTTGTTTCTTAAAGTGACTTGTTGACTCTTGTACAGAGATTTTTTTCTGATCAAATTAGGGTTTCTATCAGCGCATTTCCTTCTCTCGTAGTAGCTTTTGTCACTGGTACGTTCGTTACAAAGTCTGCATCGGCTGCATATCTAACTGTGGATAGTCGCAAATCTGGTCTATATATTAGATTGTATCTGTATCGCCAATAAATCAAATAATTGTAGATTCTCAAAAGTTATAATGAACTACAAAGCATTGCATTTACTCTGATTTTGAGAGTCAATATAAGATTTAAAAACTTAAATAGGCAGTTCAATTTATTACAACAATTTGGGGTTGTCCAAAATAAAAGATAGAAATCTTTGGAACATTCAAATCAACAGCAGGAGTACTTCGATATGCTTAAGGCATGGTGTCACTTTCATTTCCTAAACCCTTTTGGGACACTCAAAGCCACCTTAGGAACTCGTTTGGGGTCTCACTTTTGTTTCCTTAACACTCTTGTAGAGATGACCTCCGGTTCATACCTGTTAAAGTTTCCACACAGTTAAAAAAACGCTAACTCAAAACATAATAATATATATATATATATATACTTAAGCAGTCTTAATCATGCAGTTTTTTCGTCACAAGAAAACTATCCTTGTGTGAGATATGAGCATTGCGTTTCAAGACTAAGGAGCAAAGAATATGAATCTATGAAGCTAAGATATTGCTGATGTTTTGTTTCTTAATAACTACTCTTTTCTATTTGCATCCAATCTAAATATAAAGTATTTGAGTAAGATCATCAGAACAAAGAAAAGCAAGAAAGAAAACTTAGTTAATATATTTGACTAACCTCCTTGTTTTTCTTTTTCTTTTGCCTTTGGGAGTACGCTTCTTTAAAATGTGAATCGGGCTTGAACGTAGTTCAGTAGATGAGGCCATGATCCATCTATAATCCCTTGACCATAGAGATGTCTATATATATATTTTCTCCAATAATGGAAATGCTGGTGGACTCTTCCTCACTATCATCCTTGCTTGTACTACAACACACTGCCACTCTATTCTCCACGTTCAACACGAAGCTTACAACATTTACCAAATCTCCTATCATAAAATCACCCAAGTTCACTACCAGGAACTCGCCCCACGACACACTTTTGGTCCCAATCCTATTGCTCAACCATATCTTCATTTCTAGTGAAAACCTATGAAGATATTGATGTAACACTAAGAGTTGTTTGTCTCTAACAACTGACAGAACAGCGGTATCTTCATGCTCATCAGTCCTGATATCATCAGGATCATCACTCTCATATGGAAGAGAGAGAAGCCCAAATCTCTCTCTTGTGAAATCAAAACTGAGTATGAACTGAATAGTGTACTCGTAGTCATCACTTTTAGCAACCCAGTAAGTGTTTCCTTTCACAGACACACCACGAGCTGATATGTCCCAATCATGATTATCAATATCTAGAACCCTCCAGGAATCAGACATAAACTCATACAGTTCAAACTCGGACACCGTACGCATCAGATCGCGGTTGAAATAACGACAATACCTCAAGATCTTGTAGCGATTTATACAAGAAGACTTGTTGCCTTTGCCTTTGTATCCAAGAGCATATAAATCAGAACTCATATAACATGTTCTTGGTTCGATATACCTAGTTTCACCGTTACTAGGGTTACAAAGCACGAGCATTTTGTTTCCCACCATAGTGCATAATAGCAGACCCTCACAGTAAAATATTTCATGTATTTGTAAATCTTCTGAATCTTTTAAAGATCCAAGTTTACCTCCAAACTCCATGGGCGGATCAACGTTGTTAAGGACTCCTTGGAGATTGATGACTGTTGAATAAACACTAGTATTCAACAATAAGATGAACTCTCTTCCTGCTTGAGCCAAGTGTTTCTCGGCCAGTAGATCTTGGTGCAAAGTGTACCATCTTTTACAAGTAGTTTGCCATTGTGCTCGAGACTTTTTCGGAACACAAGCTAGTATCTTCGTTTCCAGATCAAGTGGAAGGTCGGACGTCATCATTTCTAGTGATTTCGGAACTAATATCTCTCTAGGAAGAAAGCATATAGATAATTGTTAAATATATTTTGGGAAATGCATATTTTGGTGGAAAGTTGTAATCTAAATAATTTTCCGAAATACTCCTTTTGGAGATAATATATCTTTCTTAAAACATAGATTTATGGCTGTAAGTGACTATATTTTCAAAAGGAATGTGCTGAATAAATTAAGGAATATATATTTGTGAAACAGTGAATTCTTTTCATCAATATATGTAGCCATTTTTAGACAATTAAATAAAGAAATTTCACAAAAGATTTGTTGACCAAAAAAAAACATTTGACTAGAGATTTCTTTTTCTTTCAAACATAGAATATTTGGAATTTGACTCGCAATCAGCACAAAAAATAATAATATGTAAAACTGATATTAAAATAATTTTCTCTAACTGGTAAATTTTGATGGGATGGTGAAGTTCATCGTGTTAGAATCAATAATGGTCCTCAGATTTTCGGGGTCAAATATGAAATAAAAAATTAGGCTCTAAATAGGACATGTACAAAGTAGCGTGTGTACACATGATATATAGTCCTAATACAACGGGGACTAAGTAATATGGTTAATCACAATAACAACATTGTTCATCATGTATGTTGCCATCTTTATTCTTTTTGATAAAGTTATTGTCCCTGAGTTATATATTTATAGATGCTTGAGATTGATTGCTTCCACTAGAACTATTAATACAAGTTCTTGGACAGGATTGTTGTTGTATCTGATTCTTAGTTAGACCACAAACTCCAATATAAGATAGAGAAAAACTTTGCTATTCTTAGACATAATGCAGAGAGAAGTTTATATGATTAGTCACATTTAATAGTTTTTGACATAAAAAAAGTATAGAATAAGAGGGTCGGAGAAAACTTTATCGATGACACACATTCTTTCAAACATCAAATTGCCTGGATACAGCTAAGGTGGCATTGGCTTAATATATAGTTATACTAATATCGAAGGCTTTAAAAGCCGCCTTACTTGCTAACAACTAGTCTTCAAAGCTCGTAAACCCTTTAGCTCTCCAAAGAGCTTTAAGAGCATTTTCATTTTCACTCCATGATTTATTTTAAAATGGAATGATGAACAAAAAATAAAATATTACTTTATAAATAGAGTAATGGTTTTATTTTTTACTCTATTTTGAGTAAAATGAAGTAATTATGAAGTGAAGATGAAAATGCTCTAATTGATCACTCATAACCTGTTGCGCGAAACCCATATGAAATCCTGAGGTTTGTATTAGGCGTGGTCCTCGGTAAGCCTTTCGTCATCTCTAGGTTCTTATAAAATTTTTGGAGGTTTTCTATATAGGCATAAGCCCTCAGTTTTTTAAAATTCTTTATAGATTTTTTAAAAAATGTTACAAACCCTTACAATCTCAGATCCGGCCATGCTTGTACCCCAACAAAACTGTCTTTTGGATGAACATGCCGACAAGACCGTGTAGGTCAAGGGGTGAACATTTTCGGGTCAGAGTTCAACCAAACAATGCACAAGTGTTTCAAATTTTGACGGTGTTGAAAAAAGTTTGTAAACTAGTGCCTTTGTGACTGTCTTTATTCTTTTGAAAGAATGTTAAATTAGTTCAAACAAAAAAGCTGTTTTACACTTTGTGTTATATTGGGATAGATTTTTTCAAAAGAAAAAACTAAGCTTCATGAAGCTATCTTGTTGCCAACCAGACAGCTAGGCCACCCGTAAACGCATGGTCACGAATAGAACAGAGCCTGTTACGTACATTCCTGTCCACCATTTGGATTAGTTGTCCTGGTGTTCTTGGGTTTTCTCCATGTTTTCTCTGATTTCGCTCCCTCCATAAAGCATACAAAGTTGCTTGAAACACATATCTCACCAGGAATGTTTCAGTCTTATCTTTGTTCTGATCGATAAGGAGTTGCAGAGTTGTTCCCACTGGTTTGTGTAGCCTTTGTGGCTTTGTCAGTCGAAGGAAAAGATAAGGAGTGACTGATAGAAGAATGGGAATTAAGGAAATATCAAAAACATGTTTCTTGTGATGCATAAGTTTGGGGGAAGGGGCTGTTAAAAATATGTGATTCCTTTTTGGTTGGATCTGGTGGTGATTTAATAAAATGTTAACGTGGTTTTGTTTCTTAGGTTGTAACTGGTACACATTAAATGGAATAGATGGAATTAAGAGGAATGAAATAAGATGAATGAAATGTAGTAGAAAAATGAAATACACTCATTCTATTTATTTATTTATTTATTTCTCTAAAATTTGGCATTCCATTTATTTCTTAATAAAATCAGTTTTGGAATGTTTTGTTTTGTATTTTACTTAATTTTTTTGTGGAATTGATGAAATGATCCTTTTACTACATTCATGTCAAATGGTAATTTATTTTTATTGAATCGATCGAATTGATCATTTCTCACCATTCCATTCCAAAAATAAGCATGTTGACTCAGTCTCTTGTACGGAGATTTCTTTCTGATCAAATTAGGGTTTCTATCAACGCATTTCCTTCTCTCGTAGTAGCTTTTGTCACTGGTACGTTCGTTACAAAGTCTGCATCGGCTGCATATCTACTGTGGATAGTCGTAAAGACTAAGCATAGCTTTTCAGCAAAGCCACAAAGCTGCATGTGGTGACGAAGAAATTATATTGTCTCATCTGGTCTATATATTAGATTGTATCTGTACACCAATAAATCAAATAATTGTAGATTCTCAAAAGTTATAATGAACTACAAAGCATTGCATTTACTCTGATTTTGTGAGTCAAAATAAGATTTAAAAACTTAAATATGCAGTTCAATTTATGACAACAATTTGGGGTTGTCCAAAATAAAAAAATAGAAATCTTTGGAACATTCAAATAAACAGCAGGAGTACTTCGATATGCTTAAGGCATGGTGTCACTTTCATTTCCTAAACCCTTTTGGGACACTCAAAGCCACCTTAGGAACTCGTTTTTGGGTCTCACTTTTGTTTCCTTAACACTCTTGTAGAGATGACCTCCGGTTCATACCTGTTAAAGTTTGCACACAGTTAACAAAACGCTAACCCGAAACATAATATATATATATATATATATATACTTAAGCAGTCTTAATCATGCCGTTTTTTCGTTACAAGAAAACTATCCTTGTGTGAGATATGAGCATTCCGTTTCAAGACTAAGGAGCAAAGAATATGAATCTATGAAGCTAAAATATTACTGATGTTTAGTTTCTTAATAACTACTCTTTTCTATATGTATCCAATCAAAATATAAAGTATTTGAGTAAAATCATCAGAACAAAGAAAAGCAAGAAAGAAACTTAGTTATTATATATATATGACTAACCTCCTTGTTTTTCTTTTTCTTTTGCCTTTGGGAGTACGCTTCTTTAAAATGTGAATCGGGCTTGGAACGTAGTTCAGTAGATGAGGCCATGATCCATCTATAATCCCTTGACCATAGAGATGTCTATATATATTTTCTCCAATAATGGAAATGCTGGTGGACTCTTCCTCACTATCATCCTTGCTTGTACTACAACACACTGCCACTCTATTCTCCACGTTCAACACGAAGCTTACAACATTTACCAAATCTCCTATGATAAAATCACCCAAGTTCACTACCAAGAACTCGCCCCACGACACACTTTTGGTCCCAATCCTATTGCTCATCCATATCTTCATTTCTAGTGAAAACCTATGAAGATATTGATGTAACACTAAGAGTTGTTTGTCTCTAACAACTGACAGAACAGCGGTATCTTCATGCTCATCAGTCATTATATCATCAGGATCATCACTCTCATATGGAAGAGAGAGAAGCCCAAATCTCTCTCTTGTGAAATCAAAACTGAGTATGAACTGAATAGTGTACTCGTAGTCATCACTTTTAGCAACCCAGTAAGTGTTTCCTTTCACAGACACACCACGAGCTGATATGTCCCAATCATGATTATCAACATCTAGAACCCTCCAGGAATCAGACATAAACTCATACAGTTCAAACTCGGACACCGTACGCATCAGATCGCGGTTGAAATAACGACAATACCTCAAGATCTTGTAGCGATTAATACACGAAGACTTGTTGCCTTTGCCTTTGTATCCAAGAGCATATAAATCAGAACTCATATAACATGTTCTTGGTTCGATATACCTAGTTTCACCGTTACTAGGGTTACAAAGCACGAGCATTTTGTTTCCCACCATAGTGCATAATAGCAGACCCTCACAGTAAAATATTTCATGTATTTGTAAATCTTCTGAATCTTTTAAAGATCCAAGTTTACCTCCAAACTCCATGGGCAGATCAACGTTGTTAAGGACTCCTTGGAGATTGATGACTGTTGAATAAACACTAGTATTCAACAATAAGATGAACTCTCTTCCTGCTTGAGCCAAGTGTTTCTCGGCCAGTAGATCTTGGAGTAAAGTGTACCATCTTTTACAGGTAGTTTGCCATTGTGCTCGAGACTTTTTCGGAACACAAGCGAGTATCTTCGTTTCCAGATCAAATGGAAGGTCGGACTTCATTATGTTCTAGTGCTTCCTGAACTAATATCTCTCTAGGCAGAAAGATTATGATAATTGTTAAATATATTTTGGGAAATGCATATTTTTGTGGAAAGATGAAATCTAAATAATTTTTCGAAAAAAACTCCTTTTAGAGATAATATATCTTTCTTAAAACGTAGATTTGTGCCTGTAAGTGACTATATTTTCAAAAGGAATGTGCTGAAAAAATTAAGGAATATATATTTGTGAAACAGTGAATTCTTTTCATCAATATATTTAATGGGGGTTATTGGTTCTTGCATTTTAATGGATTTGGAAATCTAAACTAAATCAAGTGTTATTGGTTCTATAATTTTAAAATTCATATTGAAATCATGTGTTATTGGTTTCATGATTTATAAATTCTAATTTAAATTAGGTGTTATTCAATCATCGAATTTACTAATGGATTTGATTTCATAACGGATTTGCATGGATTTCTTTGTTAAAAATACAAAGACTCAAATCCGAAGGAAAACCTCCGGATTTGTAAATACAAATACAAATTTATATGTTAGATTTGAAAATCAATATATTTTACATTGATTTGTAAATATTATATAGATTTATAAATACTCTAAAGTACATGAACCAATAACACCTCCTTAGGCATTTTTAGATAATTAAATGAAGAAATCTCACAAAAGATTTGTTGACCAAAAAAAAAAACATTTTACTAGAGATTTCTTTTTCTTTCAAAACATATAATATGTGGAATTTGACTCGCAATCGGCACAAAAAAAATAATAATAAGTAGAACTGATATTAAAATAATTTCTCTAACTGGTAAATTTTGATGGGATGGTGAAGTTTGTGTTCGAATCAATCAGCTCCAATACGAAAAAAAATCCAGATTTGAACCTAAAACATTATTATTGTATGTTATTGCTTTTATTACCTTTCTTATATTAAAACAAAGAAATAATATTTAACATTTTGTTCAAAAAAAAGAAATAATATTTAACATTTATTTGTTTCTATCTTTTAAACCGGTTCTGTTCAACTGCCTTGCTATGATGTTTCTGTCAATCTCTTTCTTTTTGTTTGTAATCAGACAATAATGTGTGTAAATAATCATGAGGGTTTGCTTGTTTTCTTTTATGGTTTGAGTACTTTGTGGTCTCTTAATCTCTTATATTTTTTAATTAATAATGCGAAAAAACTAGGTTCTTGATTGTATATTTGAGATATACATGTATAACTGTTTGATGTAGTTCTCTGAATCCCAAGCCCTTTTTTATCACATCATGATGTTTAAGATGACAAGAAGAATACCAAAAATATTCTGAAAATCACCATTGTCCTTCACATTTGACGGATCAGCTTTGACTTTTGCCATCCCATCTTGACACGTTGTAGGACCTGTTAGTGCAAAGATGATACTACAAAAAGGTAATGTAGAAGATAAATCAAGTGACAATGGGAATTAGCCAACATCCTTTGCTTTATTAGAAATTGCATAAAAATCTATAAAAGACTTGTTTAATCAACTTTACACAACTTGTTAACATACTAACAATTGTTACTGAAATATTCCTAATCTACCCAAACTTTTCTCTTAATCGTCGTATGCTTTAGCGTTGCTTCATCACGACCCAAGAGCACTTTTAATGGATTTTCACTCTTCCTCTGTACTAATAGCCTTAGTGTTTTTCAGAGTACAATAAATCCCATGACTCTTTTATAGTGATCTCCACGTTTCCAAAACACTTATTCAAAGAACCATGGATATGGACAACTTCCATATTAATAAGTACACTTTCCTTTTTTTGGAATTATACTTATTCTTCAAGGTATAAACTTGTTCCTCAAGACACGAGAACGTTGTTCATCATGTATGTTGCCATCTTTGGTTCTTTCTTTCTTATGTTCGTTTGGTTCTTCTTTGGAAAGTACTTATAGATGTTTGCGATTGATTGCTTTCACTTGAACTATTAATACAATTTCTTGGACATGGTATTGTTGCTGTATCTGATGCTTAGTTAAACTACAAGTTCTAAGGAATGATATAGAAAAAAATTGCTATTTTTAGAAATAACGTTGAGAGAAGTTATCTGACCACAAGTTCTAATATAAGACATTTGCAATTGGACTATGAATGTATGCATGGCTTTTAGGTTATTACACTAACACCAGAGCCAATGAAATTTAATAGTTTATGCCATAAAATGTATAGAATCAAAACGAAAAGTTCTACAAGTTCTAATATCTGACCACAAGTTCTAATATAAGACATTTGCAATTCCACTATGAATGTATGCATGGCTTTTAGGTTATAACACTAACACCAGAGCCAATGAAAGTTAATAGTTTATGCCATAAAATGTATAGAATCAAAACGAAAAGAGATAAATGATGTCAGTGCTAACTATTAAATTTTTGATTCTATACATTTTATGGACACAATGAACTTCACCATCCCATCAAATTTACCAGTTAGAGAAAATTATTTTAATATCAGTTCTACATATTTTTTTTGTGCCGATTGCGAGTCAAATTCCACATATTCTATGTTTGAAAGAAAAAGAAATCTCTAGTAAAATGTTTTTTTGTCAACAAATCTTTGTGAAATTTCTTCATTTAATTGTCTAAAATGCCTAAATATATTGATGAAAAGAATTCACTGTTTCACAAATATATATTCCTTAATTTATTCAACACATTCCTTTTGAAAATATTATCACTTACAGCCATAAATCTATGTTTTAAGAAATATATATTCTCTCCAAAAGGAGTTTTTCGGAAAATTATGTAGATTTCAACTTTCCACCAAAATATGAATTTCCCAAAATATATATAACAAAATATATTTCCGAAATTCATATTTTGGGAAATATATTTGTTAAATATATTTTGGGAAATGCATACTTTGGTGGAAAAATGAAATCTAAATAATTTTCCGAAAAACTCCTTTTGGAGATGGTATATCTTTCTTAAAACGCAGATTTATGGTTGTAAGTGACTATATTTTCAAAAGGAATGTGCTGAATAAATTAAGGAATATATATTTTTCAAACAGTGAATTCTTTTCATCAATATATTTAGGCATTGTAGACCATTAAATGAAGAAATTGCATAAAAGATTTGTTGACCAAAAAAACATTTTCCTAGAGATTTCTTTTTCTTTCAAACATAGAATATGTAGAATTTGACTCGCAATCGGCACAAAACAATAATAATATGTAGAACTGATATTCAAATATTTTCTCTAACAGGTAAATTTTGATGGGATGGTGAATTTCATCATGTTAGAATCAATACCGGTCCTCAGATTTTCGAGGTCCAATATGAAATAAAAAAATTAGGCTCTAAATAGTTCATAAAATTAAAAAATTTAAAAATCCAGATCTAAACCTAAAACATTATTATTGTATGTTATTGCTTTTATTACCTTTCTTATATTAAAACCGAAATAATATTTAACATTTATTTGTTTCTATCTTTTAAACTGGTTCCGTTCCACTGCTTCTCACGTTTCAATTTTATGTCACTAATCTATTAATAATAGCAATCCCAATTAATATTAAAAGGTTGTATTTTTTCATAAAAACTGAAATGTATTAATTTTAAGAATTATATATTTTCATTATTAAAAGTTATATATAATAGCAATCTCAATTAATATTGAAAGGTTGTGTCTGCAATTTGCAACTATTGAAAAATCTTAATTTAAAAGATTGTGTGTTTTCAGTATACAACTATTAAATATGTAATAAGTGTCTTTTCGTATTTGTAATGATGTGTCTATTCAAAATATATTGTTAAATATCATTTTAAAATAATTACTTATAATTTAAAAAGTTGTTATCATCGATATATATAATTTGTTATATTCGAACCTACGACCAATCAGTTAACAGCCAACCGCTCTACCACTGAGCTACTGAGGAACAACGGGAGATTAGATCTCATAGAGTTCAAATCCCGTTCTCAACTCATGACCAATATGAAGTCGAAGTTTCCCCCGAAACTTCTTCGTAGTTTCCCTCGAAACTTCTTCGTAGTGGCTCCGTTCCATGTCTCATTCATTTGGATATTTCTAAACAGAATCGAAAACCTATTCTATTTACAACTGTATTTTCCAAAACTTTTGAGTTTTAAATAATAATAATGAGACTTAATTAGAATTAAGCTAAAATTTGAGACTAATTTTTATGTTAATTTGAAAAAACCTAAACCTTCTTTTTGCGCAACACTCCTTAAAAACGTTTCCATTAAACTAAATAGAATAAGGAGAAGGAAAAAAGCGAATCGATGTGTTAATTCCCTATCCTCAAATTAGTCCTTCCCAAGGGTTGTTGTCTCAATGAATAATTGTAGGAATTGAAATCTTGATAGAATAAAAAGAAACTACGAAAGAAATTCATAATTTTCTTATTTCTAGGATCAAACAAAAGGAATCGCAAAAAAAAAGCGCTAA
Organism: Moricandia arvensis; assembly: GCA_905132765.1. Taxonomy (NCBI): domain Eukaryota; kingdom Viridiplantae; phylum Streptophyta; class Magnoliopsida; order Brassicales; family Brassicaceae; genus Moricandia; species Moricandia arvensis. The sequence goes on from CAJHQP010000970.1 coordinate 31,281, forward strand.
TGCTACAACGAGACCATAAATTGTTAAAGCTTCCATAAAAGCCAAACTAAGCAATAAAATACCTCGTATTTTTCCTTTTGCCTTACGTTGTCTCGCAATACCTTCGACAGCTTGACCCGCAGCTGTACCTTAAGCGGATCCATTTTGCAAGTTGGTTATTACGTGTAGTTCCGACAAAGGATCAGACTAATGAGGTATACAAGAAAGACTTTAATTCTCGATGTAGATGCTACATATTTGGTTCTCATCCTTCAGAGACTACGAGTGTAATAAGAGCATCCGTCGACAAAAGGATCACCCTAAGATGATAATCTCATGGCTATTGAGAACGAATCAAATCAGATGGTTCTATTTCTCAATCTTTCGGACGTGCTCCTACAGAACCAAGGTCGAAACGGTTGAGAAAAATCAGTCATTCACAACCACCGATGAAGGATTCCTCGAAAAGTTAAGGATTAGTAATTTCTTTTAGAAAAGATTCGATCTTATACATACGCGAAGAAGGTAATCAAAAAAGAAAGAAGATGAGTTCTTCTTTATTTATCACTTAGGAGCCGTGCGAGATGAAAGTCTCATGCACGGTTTTGAATGAGAGAAAGAAGTGAGGAATCCTCTTTTCGACTCTGACTCTCCCACTCCAGTCGTTGCTTTTCTTTCTGTTACTTCAAAAGTAACTGCTTCAGTTTTTAGCCACTCAAATTTTTGATATTCTTTTTTTATTTCGATATTCCTCTCTTTAGTTCTATGTCTCTTATCCCTAGGAGGTCTTCCTCCACTAACAATTTTTTTTGGAAAACTCTATTTATTATGGTGTGGATGGTAGGTAGTCCTATATTTCTTGGTTTCAATAGGACTCTTTACGAGCGTTTTTTATCTACTATTATCTTTAAAAAATAAGTTATTAATGACTGGATGAAACCAAGAAATAACCCCTCACGTGCGAAATTATAGAATATCCTCTTTAAGAACAACCAATTCCACCGAAACCTTGGAATTCATTACAACAATCAGATAGATGATTAATCTTCCGATCATAAAAATTATTTCTGAAAAGGATTTAGTCCTTTACCTTTCAATGGAAAATTCAAGGAAAGTTATAGATTCTCGTAATTTATATCCAAAGACTCTAATTAATTGTTAATTTGGATTATGTAATTTCGAAACATAATTTTTAAATTGGATGACTATTTACAATTCAACAAGTATAACAAGAGGATCCATGGATAAAGCCACGACTCAATTCCAGCATAATTATTGTGATATAGCTAGCCCTTTTAGGAACTTGAATATTTACTAATTGTTCTGGTCCATTTACTGTTGGAGAGGTGACAAAATCCTATACTTTTCATTACAAAATCAATAAACCGGGAAAAGATGGATTATTTTTTGAAAAGGATTTTTGGGCCAATAAAGGGTGGACTTTACGCTTGTGGAAAATATCGAGTGATCGAAGATGAAAAAAAAGACCCGAAATTTTGTGAACAATGTCGAGTGTTTCAGTTCGCCATGTTGTCTCTTGCCTGCCCATGGGTTCAACAGCAGTTCAAAAGGTTAACATATTCGGGAATCTCCGAATCTACGCTTATTTTCAACTCTCCGAAGCATTTCGTCGCTTACTACGCCTTTCCTCATATCTGAGTGCCTAGGTATCCACTGTTAGTCTTTCCTCGTTTGAACCTCTCCATGTGAATTATGTCCCCTATTTCTATGAATATGAAAAAACTTTTCCATTATTGTTCACTAATAATAGTGAAATCACTGGTGCATAGTCAAAAAAAGGAGAGATATTTGGTCACCATTGATGAAATACTCCAAAAATCCACTTATCTTACAATGAGTTATTCTTAATTATAGAATTTCTAGTATAATCGACAAGATGTAAACACAAGTAAACAGATATTTTCGAAGTATCCAAGGAATCTGACACATGTGTAGAAAGAATATTTTTTTCTTTCTTTTATTGTTTTTTTATTTGAAGTAAAACCAAGTTCTTATTGAATTAGTATTTTTCTTTTCGACGATTCTTTTTTTTTCTTTTTATGACAGACACAGACGTAACAATCAAATTTTGATTCTTGATTGGATTTGTCGAACCAAATATTACCCTCTTTTTAATTCCTTCAGATTGGTTATTCAATTGAAGAATGAGTCTATTTTCTGGTTTTAAGGCTAGTAGTTCTAGGGGTCGGCTCAATTCGTTCAAATTGTTTCTGATTATTAAGAAAAAGTAACAAAAAAATTAAGAGTTTGTTTTATAGAAATAGTAATTAATCGTTGTTGTTTTAAAGTTACTCTATTCACTCGTCTAGATAATATTTTCCTTGTTCACTAATAAATCGACTAATTAAACTCATGTTTCTATAATCAATTCGATCCCTCGATTGGATCGGGGGAAAAAGCAAACGAAAAGATCGCTTAGATTTAGTAAAAAGTCGCTTAGATTTATTCATATTTTTTTATTTCTTACCTCTAAAATCCTATTTTGATCGGATCAAGATAAAATGATTTCTATTTCTATATAGGATAGAGTTTCTATCGAGAATAAAAAGCTTTTCTTTACCCCAAAAGGAGTAACCACTTAGAATAATGAAAGATATTAGATTTGTCGAGAAGTGGAAGATTATATGGATACGATACTCATTGTGTATCTTGATGAATTGGATCGTTTCTTTGTGGATTCCTAGACGAAATTTGTTGTAAATCGGTTTCTGGGTATTCCTTTATCATTTCATATAGCTGGAATAGTTCCTCTAATTGTATGAATTTGTATAGAACATTTTTTTCTTGAATATCATTCAAGAAAGTTTCGCATTGTCTAGTATTCCACCAATTAGTAATCCAAGTTTTCAAACTTCTATCGAGAGATTAAAATACGTATATACGAGACTAGAGTAAGGTTTAGAGTTCGTGTTAATGCCGTAAACAATCGCAAAGACCATTATCTTGTCCAAGATTTACAGCTAATCAACAAAGCTGTGGTGTTGATGAAGCGTTTTACTAAGCAATTCTATTGTCTCAAAGCTCAACAAGAAAAAGCTTCCCTTGGTCCTTGAAGCAAGCTCAACTACAGTTAGTGTGTGTGTTTCTGATGTATATTCGATACTGATAGTATATCACCGATAAATAAAACCAATATAGTTATATAGATCCGCAATGAAATACAAAGCATTGTATTTACTCTGACTTTGAGAGTCAAAATAAGATAATCAACTTAAATATGAGTTCAACAAAAGAAGAAAAGATAGAAAATCTTTGGGACATTCAAAGCAACAGCATGAGTAATTCGACATGGTTTAGGCATTGGTGTCACTTTCATTTCCTAGACCCTTTTGCGACACTCAAAGCCACCTTAGGAACTCACTTGGCATTTGCTATGGGTGTCACTTTCGTTTCCTTAACACTCTTGTAGAGATGACTCCGGTTCATAACTGTTATAAAGCTCACACACAGTTAATATCTATATATATCTATATATATATATATATATACATTAAGCAGTCTTTTAAAAGTGTTCCAAAAAAAAAAAAAAAAGCAGTCTTTTAAACATGCAGTTTTTCTTACAAGAGAACTATCCTTGTGTGAGATTTAAGCATTCCATTTTAAGAACAAGTATATGAATCTATGAAGCTAAGATATTGCTGATGTTTTGTTTCTTAATAACTACTCTTTTCTATATGCATCCAATCTAAATATAAAGTATTTGAGTAAGATCATCAGAACAAAGAAAAGCAAGAAAGAAAACTTAGTTAATATATTTGACTTACCTCCTTGTTTTTCTTTTTCTTTTGCCTTTGGGAGTACTCTTCTTTAAAATGTGAACCGGGCTTGGAACGTAGTTCAGTAGATGAGGCCATAAACCATCTCTAATCCTTTGACCATAGACATGTCTATGTATATTCTCTCCAAAGATGGAAATGCTGGTACACGCTTCTTTACAAATATCCTTGCCTATACGACAACACACTGCCATTTTATTCTCCTCATCCAACACGAAGCTGACAATATTTATAACCTTTCCTAACATAAAATCACCTAAGTTCACCACCAAGAACTCCCCCCACGACACATTTTTGGTCCCAACCACATTGCTCCTCCATATCTTCATCTCTAATGAATACCTATGAAGATACTGATGTAACACTGAGAGTTGCTCGTTTCTAACAACTGACAGAACAGCAGTATCTTCATGCTTGTCTGTCATGATATAATCAGGACCATCACTCTCATACGGAAGAGGGAGAGACCCAAATCTCTCTCTTGTGAAATCAAAACTGAGTATGAACTGAATGTACTTGTTGTCATCTCTTTTAGCAACCCAGTAAGTGTTTCCTTTCACAGACACTCCACGAGCTGATATGTCCCAATCATGCTTAACGACATCTAGAACCCTCCATGAATCAGTGCTAAACTCATACACTTCAAACTCAGAAACCGTACGCGTCAGTTGCATGTTGTAATAACGACAGTACCTCAAGATCTTGTAGCTATTAATGCAAGAAGTCTTGCTGCCACTGTATCCAAGAGCATATAAATCAGAATTCATATAACATGTTCTAGGTTCGATATACCTAGTTTCACCATTACTAGGGTTACAAACCACAAGCATTTTGTTTCCCACCATAGTGCATAATATCAAACCCTCGCAGTAAAAGATATCATGTATTTGTAGATCTTTTGAATCTTGTAAAGATCTAAGTTTACCTCCAAGGTCCATCACCTGATCAACGTTGTTATGGACTCCCTGGAGATTGATGACTGTTGAATAAACACTGTCATTCAATAATAAGATGAACTCTCGTCCTGCTTGAGCCAAGTGTTTCTCGGCGAGTAGATCTTGGAGTAAAGTGTACCATCTTTTACAAGTAGTTTGCCATTGTGCTCGAGACTTTTTGGGAACACAGGCGAGTATCTCCTTTTCCAGGTCAAATGGAAGGTTGAACCTCATCATCATGTTCTAGTGATTTCTGACTTAATATCTCCCCAGGACTGCAAATATAAACTAGGGAAAACTAAAACTGTTTTTCATTGTGCTTTTGTAGTGTATCTTGGTCGTGTGATAATTGTTAAAGGTATTTTAGGGAAATGCATTTTTGTGGAATTTTGAGATCTAAATTATTTTCCGAGAAAATCTCCTTTTGGAGATAAGATATCCTTCTTAAAATGTAGATTTATGGATGTACCTGACTATATTTTCAAAAGGAATCTGCTGAATAATGAAGAATAAATATTTGTGAAACATTGATTTTTTCTCCTTAATTTATTTAGGCATATTTAGAAAAGGAAGTGGATAAATTTTACAAAAGATTTGTTGACAAAAATATATTTTAAGAAAAATGGTCTTTCTTTGAAAAAAATAGAATATCTGGAATTGATATTAGAAAAGTTCACACTAACTAGTAAATTTGATGGGATGATGAAAATCATACTATCTAAGATGTAGAATGCAATATCTAATATTATTTGATAAGTGATTTTTTATGTCTCGCACTCACATTAACTTTCATATAGTTAACTACATGAATATCTTCAATAGATTTAATTAATTATTATAATTATCATTTTTAATATTTTTATTTTTTATCTTTTTATTTATAAATATTAAAAAATAAAAATTGTAACTTGTTATTTACTAGATTTTCTTCACCATAGTTATATATTTACATAACTATTATAATGTTACTAACTTTAAGAAATTATGTTTTCCTTTTTTATTATTTACATATTTCCTCGTATATTAAACAATATTTTTTTATTTTTTAAAATATTTAAGTAAATCTAAAATTCTCAAATAATATTAAATTATATTAACCAATTAGTTCACTTAAGTTATTTTGTATAAATTATATAGAAAGTTTGAAAAGACTATCGTTGTTATATTGATTTATGTAATTTTAAATTGATCAATATTTTAGTTTATTTCACTATATGATTCTCAAAATAACATATATTAAATTATACATAATATTACCAAAATATATTTACCTATCTAAGAAAATAATGAAATAAAAATTAATCAATTTATAATCTATAGAAAAAATATTATGATTAAATATAAAATTTATATGTTATCCAATATACCAAAATAGTAATTAAACAGATGAGATATTACATATTCAAAATTATGCGTGTGATTGGGATAACATAATATTAAAATAAATTATACATATTAACCAAAATAAAAAATTACTAAGCTATTTAAAATGAAAATAAAAGAATGATAAACTACAATGTATTTATTTTTTAAATATTTATATCTGTGTATAAGATAAGAAAATCACCTAGTTTCAAAATAAAAAAGACCGTTACATTCTAAATAAATTTATCCAAAAAAAACATCAGAACGGCCTGGGATTGTTTCGAATACGTTTTTCCTGTAAATATATTATATGGGCCGTATGTGGAGTCTTTTCTATCCGCTGATGAATGAATGGGCCTCTATTTTCGGCCCGTTAAACTTTTTAAACTGAACCGAGTCCTTTGAAATCTGAAAACCCGAAGCTCTCACCGTTGAATGCTCTGTTTCTCTCCGTGACTCCGTCTATCTCAAGCTCCGGTCACTTCGCCGGTAAGACTCGATCTGTTTGTATTTCTCCCTCCGTCTATTTGGTCTGAATAGTATTATTGGTTTCATAAAAATCAATTTCTCTTCTGTCTTCTTGTAGAGACGATCCAGAGATTCAGATTTGTATGCCTTTATTCTGTTCAAAGTTTTGAACTTTCTGTAATGGGTTTTACAAAGATAGCAACTTTTTCTTTTAATCATGGTGTGGGGATCTTTTGAAAGAGTATATAAGCTTGTTCTTGTCTTGTCTTGACAGAAGGTTTAGGGTTTATGTTTTAAGTTTCTGATTGATAACTGCGAGTTTTATGTGTGTTCCGTAACAGTAACTGAAGCACAATGCCGACTCTACAAGGTTCTTTGCCTCCTGAGCTCGCTAACAATGTAGTTAGGGTCTGTATCATCTCTTCTATTTACTCACAGTGTTTAAGATTAACTTGTTTTTTTACTGATGTATTCGTCTCTTCTTGTGGGATAGTTGTACCGTGAATGTCTTCGTAGAGCTACATTCATTGGTAAGCAGGTGAGAGATTCTCTGTGCTTTGAATATGAACTTGTTGCTTATTGTCAGATTTAGACATTATGTTGCTTTCAGTGGCACTGTGTTTGGTATATTTGTGTTTCTAGTATGATAATGTTCGGATAAAAGAATTTCATTTCAACACTTTAGAAAATAAATCTGGAGGGTGATTGAAGTTTTAGCACTCGTCTTTACCCTATAAGAATGCTGTTTGAGATTGAAGTCCGAGCATTTGTCTCAAGAGTTTAAGGCTGATATTATATCATCAACTTCTATTTTGATTCAGTTAGAAAGATTTGGCTTTTCAGCAGTAGATTTGGTATGGGAATAAACTTTTCTTTTTCTGTTAACTTGTTTGTGTCTTGCAGCAACACAACACTGAGCTGGTGGTTGGAATGGTGAGGCAGCAATTTAAGAAACACATGAATGAGACAGACCCCGAGAAGATTCAGAAGTTAAAGGATGAGTGAGTTTTTGTTTTCTCTTTAAGCCTCTAGTGAATGCTATAAGTAACTTGTTTGGGTCCGAAATACAAACTTGTTCGTTAAGGTATATTCACATACACACACAGCTGCACTGTATCACTCTTAGGTTTTATCATTTATATGTGTATACATGTATTGGCAGTGCTGCTCGTGGACTCATCAATCACATGCTGTTTGAGTCAGAGAAGCTAACAGGACGCAAGGTTAGCCAGAGATCCTGATGCAGACTTGTTTCTGACTTTCATGGTTATGCGCTCTCCGGTTCATTGTATGCTAACAATGCATCTGGTTGGCTTTAATAAAGAACTTTGTAATGGAGTAGCTTCAATGATTCATAACATTGATGATCTTGGTTTGCAATTCAATCCAGTGGTTCTAAGCTTCAAATCCAATCATACTGTACTGACTCTGGTTGGATTATTGAACATACAGAGTGATGCATCAAAAAGATGGTTCTCTAGAAGTTACAAAACATTAATGAAGAAGACCTATCTATCACATAGTCTCCTTCATAGACGATAAAAGCTTATCCCACCTGAGCATTTACATCTCAAAACTAGCATCATGGATGCATTTAAACCATCCATTGTAAAGATTAAATCATTCCTATTTCCTTATAGGCCACTTTAACAAAAAAGATAGCTCTTTGATCAGCTGAAGTGACAACATGACTATGTTGTTATCTTCGAGACTACTTGAGTGTTGTTGTATATTGGATGATGGTAGCTTAAAGAGACTCCCCGATTCAGATGCATAAGGGCATGTGGAGAGAATGTGATTTATTGTGGTCTATCAGCCGGAGCAGCTTTAGGCGGAAGTGTTGGTAGCCCCTTTATAGACCAGACATTCATGTTTCCTGCGCCTAATTGATATCTTAGTGCCTTGTTTAAGTGACCATGAGTAATATATTACCATCCATATGGTTTGTATCCAAGATTAGCTTTGGTGAAATGATCAAGAGGGAAATAACAATTAACAACTATGAGTACTTGGGAAAGCAGATAACTTGTTTGCCCAGTAATACTGTGTTGAAGTCTCTTTGTTTCTGAAATCTAACTCTTTCTTTTTGTTTGAGCATGTTATCTGACCAAGCTATCCTCCTCTTGCCATTGTTTCACTTCACTGAAAAGCTAGACATGATGCTTTGGACTCATCACAAACTGACTGTATTAGGGAATATAAAAGAAGACATCAAGTAAACCAGTAGCATTGCTTGGATAACAAGTTTGAGTAAAATATATTTTCCAACGGGAGATTTGAGTCCTCAATTGCTCTTCTAGAAAAAAAATGTTTAAATTCATTTTCTAAAATGTTTACTTTTATTTGTTTACCGCTGGATTACTTCTTGCCTCTATCTACTCATATGTTTGGATTTTTTAATCTTTTATTTGCCATGATCATGACAAATTTTATGACTCTTAATTTACTCTTTGTTGTGATACCATGTGGGTGCTGCCTCTGTTGCGTTGTGTGGCTCCACTTCAAAACAATTTATTCTACATGTTCGCATCAGGATTGATGCGACTGAAAACTATGATAACTACATTTTCTTTTGTCCATAAATTTATTAGTTGATGGTGTTTTTTTTGAAACACTTTGCTGGGTATATTTCTCTTAATAAAACTCTTTTAAATTTTGTGCACTTCTAATCAAGTGTTGCATTATCATTGTAGCCCATGCAAAAGCATGGACCTTAACACTAGCTATATAATTAATATTTTTGAAAAAGAGCTTTATATAATTAATATTTTTGCGAACCTAATACTACTATATGTAAATATAACAAAGAAAAATAGATCATGATAATAATTGTAACAGTCAAATCCAAATGCCAAATATAGAAAACGTGCAAATAACAAGTCTACAGCTATGGACAATTGTCCTTTTTCTTATTATCTAATCAAATACTTAGTAATATTATGAACAAGATTAACGGGATATATTAAAAGGTTTCTTAATCCATGGGCCCTACAAAAAACTAAAAAACCGATTACAAAAGGCGTGAGATAAAGATCGATTGTGGTTCGTTTTTTGCATTGTTCGCAAACTCCATCGGTACGTGGCGGTCCGCAATTAATATTTTTTAAATTTTAAATAATTTTTTAATCAGACAAAAAAAGGAAAAAAAAAGGAAATTCTTAGTAGATTTCAGAGATAATTATAGTCTAATATGGTGGATTGATAGATTTTCTTCCACTTCCACGCGTGACATATGATTTGCGCAAACCCAATCACAAAACCCGTTGCATTTGGTACCTCATCAAGACACAAACCACAAACAGTCAATTATATATATATTATAGCTAGTATGAAACTACATAGCTCATACCTTTTCAAAAAAAAGTTGTATAATATAAAGTTGGGTTTGTCGATACAACAACTTACTAGCATATAAAAATCATTGCTAATAAACGCATTGAAACACCAAATCGTTGCATTAGTTGTGATCACTATAGACATTGCAAGCGTGTCCACGTCGTTCTTCGATTTCCATGCCTTCCACTTATTTCATATACAAATTAATTGCATAAAACGCTAAGCGCTTAACTAGTAATAATTACATACTCTTTTTCGTTAATTTAGTAACTTGCCATGGTCTTAATCGAATAACAATGCCTAAGCATGATTAATATCAGTATAATATAGTCCCAAGAATGATTTCTAATTCAAGGGATAATGTTCCCGCAGCAAAGGCTAGTATCATTGCCACAATCATTTTAAACTTGATTATCTCTTTGAAGATTGGCAACTATAACAAAAAGAAGAAAACATCAGTTATATTAGAAAAATAAAGAAAATTAGATAACTAGTATTTTAGATAATTAATTAATACATACGCTGAAAGATCCGTATTTCATAAAAACTATGATGTAAATGGCATGGGCCATTGGACCAATGTTGTTGATCACTACGGTCCAGCTCAACAAATTATTGGCAATGAGGATATGCCCGATCCAGCCAATGTGGTTCATCAATGAAAACATGTATGCTGCCCATGCAATGTCCTCCGTCTGTCGTTCCTTGAAGATTCTTCAAACCTTCTTCTTGTGGTTATAACAATTAATTCTTTCTCATTTCTCTAAAATTTTATGAAAGTATATTTAGGCTGAATAAAAGATGAGAAACACATTGAAGAGATATCCTGAAAAGAAAACAGAAATATATCAATAGTTTGTAGGGAAATTGACATACAATATTGAAAGTACTATTCTTCAGTGATAAGCTAACTAACCTGCGATCAATAAGAAACTTGTCATCAAAGAAAATGTATCTTTGTTTGTTTGTGTTTTATTTGTTTTATGTGTTTGTGTGCATAATATCTGCTCTTTATATACTAGTGTGTTTACTTCATGGGTTAATGTTCATCTGTATATGTAAGGTTAAAACTTGTTAAAATAGATGTGTCTTGCATCGGTCATCAAAATCATGATGACTCATGAAACCTTTATTTTAAACCATTTTTTCCTTAAATAAGCTAGGAAAATTTTAGTAGCTACTACTACTGGTTAAAGATTATATGATGATATATGTGTACTACCCAGTGTTAAAAATGTACTCAAGCGTGTATAATTAGTTCTAAATTATTAATCAGCTACTCACATTTTCATGGTATGAAATAAAATACTATACAAAACTGGAACAAATTGTTTGACACATATTCCGTGTACTAATCTTAGGATCCGTTACCACTACTCATGACTCACGAAAGTAAAATAATGAAATTATTTTGTATTTTCGTTTAAGATATAATGATATTCAGAAAAATAAAAGAAGGATATTCAGAAGGAAAAAAAATGATGAAGAGCTAGTGGAATAACATAGTTAGTTAAATTATCAATTAATATATTATCATGCTCATCTAAATGGTAATATATACACTTTAACTTCGAATATGTATTAATAAACTACTATTTCAAATGTCCATAGATTATCTAGTACGTAGAATAGTTACAAAGTGTTAACATTTATACGTAAATATGATATATAGAATACGCATTTAAGCTATTGAGAAAATAAGTATTTAATGGTTTTTTGTTAGCAAACTAAGAGCATCGGCAATGATAAAGCTATTCTTTGGAGTTTCTTAGCCAATTAAAATTAAAATATTAAATAAGTAAAATTAAAACATTAAAACAAAACAACTCAGCAAAGGTTCTTCCCAATTGTTTTGGATCTCTCAAAGAGAAGATGTATTTATTTTATCTCTTCAATTTTTCTACATTTTTAATTATTTTCTACTTTTTTAATGCTCATGCTCTAAAAAGGTGCTTTGTGCATGTGTGTGTGTGGAGCAAGTATTCTACTATTAAAATGTGCTATGTGCATTTGAATGTTCTATAAATGTTGTGTTTACATCGCGTACGTAAACAATCACATGTACACACAAGAATGAAAAGAATGGTAACGATGTTGCGACTGTATTTTTTCGTCTACATTGTGATGTATTCACAAACGACAAGACTCAAGAAAGTAAATTTGCTTTAATGTAGTTGCGGTTACTTAAAGGTAAATAGGATTTGTTAAAAACAGGTACCATCATCGTCATAAGAGAATATAATTTCTAGCACCTGCAAAAAGAATATATTACTATGTATTTCTTCTTGTCTTTTGGTCATAAAACTATTGTCACAATTTTTATTTTTTATTAGTTTTAATGCTTGTATTATTTTGATATTTTTCTAATTTTTATTTTTTTATAAGTTTTTATGCTTGTATTATTTTGATATTTTTCTAGTTCGTACTTAGTTTGGGAAGGGAACAAGTTTCTTGTCTTTTGGTTATAAAACTATTTGTTAAAAGGAAAAACTATTTGTCACAATTTTTATTTCCTATAAGTTTTAATGCTTGTATTACAAAAAAATTTCTTGTATTATTTTGATATTTTTCCAGTTCGCACTAGTTTGGGAAGGGAACAACAATCTGTTGGAGATCACTTCAGAGGGTCCGAGATTTACTACTTCCTGGTGATGTTTCTCCATTAATGATAAAACCAATTTCTGTGGATATATTAACCCTTGATGCTTCTTAAAACTAAAGATAATTATGTATTATTATTCAAATTTTAGTTTTGATTTGATTTCTTAAAATAATTTCACTTCCTGTCACCCCTAAGTATTGAGAATCCCTTTAATCCCGACCAAGACTATAATCTTTGTCTAATACCACCAGACTAAGCCAGTTTTTGAGAATTTTGTGACCGAAATATCTTTATAAATAAATCAGCCGCAAGCATGGGTTTCATTGACTTCGCCCAAAGGCCGCCTCTGACAAGAGCCAGGGACAGAGCTTTGGTACAAGATATCGGGAAGAAATGTTCTTACAAAGCTACAAGTCCCACGTCCACAATCATTCGGTTTTAAGGCATTAAAGCCACTTTGTGACTTGACCACCATTTCTCATTGCTAAAATAATTTATAACTTTCTAATCATCATGGAGTAAAGTAACATAAACCCAAGAGTATCATCGTGTCTTCACTCTTGCAAAGAGCACAAAAAGATTCTCTTCAAACTGCTTCTGTCTCCGTCTTCAACGGCTCATCCTGCGGTAAGACAATTTTCAAATGAACAAACACACATGTGAGTTTGAAGGAGTGTGGGTTGCTCATGAGATAAGACCAGATGGTTATCCAAAAAAGCATAGAAACTTAAATCTTAGCAAGCAATGTTGGGGGAAGCATCAAAGTACACACCTTAATACAGACATAGATGTAGTGGACATCAGGGCTTTTGCCAATTGCAGATTCCACTGAACTTCCCTCCTCATCTAGAGGAATGGGTTTTGTCAGTTCCCACTTTGGTTGTTCGTTCAAACTTTTATCTGCAAAACAGCAAAGAACATGGAACTTTTTTATCCACAACTATTACTACAAGACACAAATTAACTTGATGTTTTATGTATTGCAAGCTGACCTATCACATGGAGTTTCGTCGTCCAAGAGCATGACGATTCTTTAAACAGCCGAAGCCGGTAATTCGGAGCTCCATATGTAACCTGGCAGATAACTTATCTTATAACATTCAATATGATGCATTAACAAACAGAAACACACATAATCATAAAGAAGATTTTACCAGGATGTAAACTCCTTTATCCTTGAGGACCCTATAGTTATTAATCAACTGCTTCATTACACCATTCAACACATTCATACGATAGACTTTTGAATATATATAGTTACCTCCAAACCTCCTCAAGCATTTGCGTTGAATGTTGCCTAGAGTTGCTCCCACACTAAAAGGATCAAACTTTCAGTGAGAAATCAGAAACTAAAGATAACATAAGTATCTGAAAGTAGACCTCACTCACCAAAATGGAGTCTAAGGTTCCTGAAAACACACACACACACACAAAATGTTATTATTGCATGAACATGGAATCAAAACATATACTAAAAGATAACAATACCTTTATCAATCACAGCATCGAAAGAAGCATCTTCAAAGGCCTTCATATCACGCACATCCATCTTCAAATCTGTTTTTTCACATGATCAACACACACATAAAAAGACGAAAACTTTCTCCTCAAAGAGTAACAGAGACGTACATTTGAGTTGAGGACGGTGGGAGTGTTTCTTGTTCATGGCATCGATCACAACAGAGGAGATATCGATGTTGACTACATCCTCGTACCCATCATCCACCATCCCCTCGCTGAATGCTGCAGACCAATAGAATCAAAACGGATCAAGAACTGAATGAATTACAGAGAGAGTGTCTTTTTATTGTGTACCTGAGTTTCCGCAGCCGATGACGAGGGCTCGGTGAGTACGGTGAGGGACGTAGAGGTTGATGAGAGGAGACAATGAAGAGTAGTTTTGGTACCAATCGAAGGGCTCGGATTCGTTGGTGTAGCGGTCGTCCCAATACCATTTCTCGCTGTATGATTGCGTCGACGTCTCTGTCGTCATCGTCTGGAGTTCTCAGTCGTAACTAATCAACACTTAACTGCTTTCTCGTTGCTTCTTTCCTTTTTGTTTTTTTTTTCTTCTGAGCAAACCGAAGGGGAAAGAGAAGAAAAGTGGGCGTGATAATCGGATACAGGAGAGACCACGGTTGTCGGAGATATTCCTTGTCGAGCCACGTGGCCATAAGTGTCGGAAAGTATACAATAATTTCCCGGTTTGATTCAAAGCCGTTATTTAATACGAAACCGAAATAAACCGATGACCCAGAATGAAACGATTAAACTTACTAGTGATTTTTTCTTTTAATTATACAGTGATATCATGGCCCTCCATCGCAATGGATCCAAACTAGTTACATGGTAGCAGCTTACGATTTTGGGCCAGGTGTTTCATTTTTATAGTAGCACTGAAATTAATAGTGATGCATATGTGCATATGAGCCTTTTGATGCTGGAGGCTACAAAATTGTAATGACATCATTGTTACACAACGTTAAACCCTTTTTATATTAAAGATTAATCATCATAACATGCGCCTGGTATCTAAAACTTTACTTATGATTATGAGTTATACCATGCCTCATTTTCCATGCTTTTCGTGAATTGGGGGTTCGATAAATTCATCCCTACAGGTACCTTCTTTGATGCGTCACCTTAGAGCAGGTTCATTGAGGGTCTCTTAACAGAGCTTCTTAACTTTTCTAAAATACGTTTTTTAACTTTTAACTAAGAAAACCTAAGAGACGTCTCTTAAATAAGAGTTTTAAGAGTCGTCTCTTAACAAAAAAAATTAAAAAAAAAAAAAAAAAAAAAGTTAAATTTAGTTACGAACCTCGTTCTAAGAGACGCTGATAAACATGGTCTACATGTATGTTTGGAGCTGATGAATTTGTTTCTGAGGATAGAAGAATGTGTATCAATGATTAAAGATGCAACTAGCTCACTTTCAGTCAAATTTGGTGTCTTTGTTACACAAATTGCATTCCAAGTGTAGTTTAAGACTCCTCAATGAATATTGCAAAGCCAAAATCTTTGACAATAAACAAAGGATGATAATATTGAATATATACTTTTATATAACTATCTGCTCAAAAGAAACAAGAAATACAAAATATGATAAACTTTTCTTACCACAACAATAACATATAATAATGATATTAATTCCCAATTGCTCAGCTTTTTTCTTTCTTCAAAGTAAAAAGAATAAACACAACTCAGAGTTGGAACTATATAAAAAAAAACAAAATATATAGAGATGGAGAATGAATCCAGAGAGACGTGAAACAGAGGCTAAACCTGAGATTGGTTCAGGTTCTCAAGCTTAGACCTTGTTAGACTTGAGTGGCTTCACAACCTCCCATGTGAAATCAGCATCGTCCCTTCCAAAGTGACCATAAGCAGCAGTCTTCAAGAACCTACCATTACCACCTCTCTTCAAATCCAAGTTAATAGATATCATCCCTGGCCTAAAATCAAAACTCTCCTTCACAATCTCCAGTATCTCCTTGTCTGGAATCTTCCCAGTTCCATAGCTATCCACAAACACAGACAATGGCTCAGGGACACCAATAGCGTAAGACACCTGCACAATGCACCTCCTCGCGAGCCCACTCGCAACAATACTCTTAGCAGCTTGTCTTACAATATAGGCTCCACTCCTGTCGACCTTGGTCGGGTCCTTCCCAGAGAAAGCACCACCTCCATGCGCACCCCAACCACCGTAAGTATCGATAATGATCTTACGCCCAGTAAGTCCAGCGTCACCGTGAGGACCACCGATCACAAACCGACCAGATGGGTTGAGATGGAAGATGGTGTTATCGTCAAGGTACTTCTCAGGGATCACCGGCTTGATCACATGCTCCTTGAGATCAGCCGCGATCTCATCGTTAGTCACGGTCTCATCATGCTGCGTAGAGATCAAAACAGTGTGAACACGGACAGGAACCATAGCTCCTCCCTCGTTCAAATACTCAACGGTAACTTGCGTCTTACCGTCTGGTCTCAACCAAGAGCAAGTCCCGTTCTTACGAACCTCAGTAAGCTTAGCTCCAAGCTTAGTAGCTAGAACGTGGCTAAGAGGCATAAGCTCAGGAGTTTCATCTGTCGCGTAACCGAACATGTGACCTTGATCACCAGCTCCGATCTCTTCAGGCTTCTTGGTAAGATGTCCATGGACACCTTGCGCGATGTCGGGACTCTGCTGCTCGATGTTGACGAGGACCTTGCAGTGATCAGCGTCTAGGCCAACGTCGTCGGAGATGAAACCGATCTCACGGCATGTTTTGCGGACGATTGTTTCGTAGTCGACGTTAGCCTTGGTGGTGATCTCGCCGAAGACCATGACCATGTTGGTTTTGGTACACGTCTCGCAAGCGACTTTGCTTTCTGGGTCTTGCTCGAGACATGCGTCGAGGATAGCGTCGGAGATTTGGTCGCATAGCTTGTCGGGATGTCCCTCGTTGACTGACTCGGAGGTGAACAAAAAAGATTCCATTTTTGAGTCTAATTCAAGAAAAAAAAAAAGTACAAAAAGTGTTACTAACTGGAATCGAAATCAAGAAGTCGAGTTCTATCGACAAGATTGGGAGATACAGTGAAGTAAGATCTTAAGAACGTACCTAATGAAGGGAGAATGAGAGAGAGATGGTAATGGAGGCAGAAGTGGTAGAAGTACGAAGGTGAAGGACGAGCCTCGAAGCTTTATATATACGAGGCAGGCCATGAGGTAGGGTAAGATCGTAATTTCGACTAGATTCATTACTGGAGAAGATGAGATCTAGATATCTGACGGTTCAAATTAGATCCATAAAAGAAATGTAATCGCAACCGTTGGATTTGATTAACTGGATTAAAATATTTTGAAGGGCATAATTATTATTGCAGAGTCTTTAAGATAAGATTATTAATTTTTTTAAAAGACTTTTTTTAGTTTTTAACTAAAAAAATTTAAGAACCATTTCTTAAATAAAAAAGATTTTTAATTAAAAATATATAAAAAAGAAGAAGTGAAATAATAAGTTAAAAATCTCACTCTAATTAGAACAGTTGGATTTGATTAACTGGATTAAAATATTTTGAAGAATGTGAAAATAGTACTGAAAATGAGTTAGTAGTAATAAATGGTATCACACATGAAGGAGTTTGTGTCGGTGAGTGAGAACAGGAACGTACTTGATTACCGGGAAACCGGACCGGGCGGGACCTGTTGGGAGTGAAAGAGAGATACATAACATTACACACACCGGCTGTCTCTTTACTCTCTTTTAGTGATGGGTCCATGCGACCGACAAAAAGACAACATAGAATTCTTCATTTTTTCCTTCTCTTTATCTCTTTGTTAGTGGGTCGGCTAAGGTGCCAGATTAGACCACTGGTCGATATCCGATAGTCTATATCTGATCTTCTCAGCTCTGGAAAGGACCATTTAAACAGTTACGCCAGCCTGCCAATAATCTTGGTGTATTTATTGTTTGGTAAGATCGCACAATGAGTTTTTTTTTTATATTGAGCTTGGAAATAGATACTCAATCACAAACAAACTAGTGCTAATGTCTAAGACCAACATTATTTGGGGTTTTTAGGGTGGTCCTTAAAGTTGTGGGACTCACACCTTTATTAAAAAATACTTCAAAAAGTTCTTAATTAAGAGACTTTTTGGTTTGGTTCTTACAATATTCGCGGATTCCACTGACACATGGCGATCCGCAATTGGTTCGTTTTTAATTTTTTTTTTTAAATCAAAAATAAAAATAAAAACCTTTAAAAATCCCTAAGGATAATGTTGCTCTAATCAATACAAGGCACAAGACAACAAATATGTTAGATATGTAGTCTAACAAAATGAAAGAACGATCCATAAATAATAATATGATGTAATTGTTATGTCTATATAGTATAAGTATTATTTTTATGGAATTGCATGAGTACAATTAGTCCCCAGATATCGATATAGCGGGCCAACAGTTAAGGCCCTAAATCAATGAAATAATTGGCCTATTTAGCTGAGAGTTGGTATGGTAGCTTTTCGGCTTAGTCAGGGAGAAATAAAATCTCAAATAATGAGTTGAATAGACCCAACATTCCATTGCTTTATGGCCTATTAGCCCAGTGAGTAACTTGTTAAATAAACACAGCTCAGTTCAGCCGAGGATTATGGTCAGGTCTTGTGGGATTTGGTTTTATGTTGTTTACGGTACTGTTTTAGTTTAAAGTTCGTAATGACCTTGGTTTAAATAGTAATAAAATTTCAAAAATTACCACATATTTTTCTGATTCAATTTGAACATTGCACAAAATATCAAATCCTGTATACAACTGGCGAAAGAAGAAGATATAACTGCAGTTTGGTTAACACATTTTCATTTTGCAATAATATTCTAAAATGCTGAGAAAATCACATAAATATATATAAGCCGTGTGCATAAGATTTTGAACTTTGAAGAAAGTATAAAGTACCAAAAAAGAAAAAGAAAAGATGGTGGAAATTGGCTGTTGACTTGTAGACCGATGACCAAGTAACACAAAGAACACGATCACCTTTGGCTTTGATGGTCAAAAGATACTTGCTTTACATCTTGACCTCTATATAACCTACAACTTTTATTATATTACATCACAAATAATTATATATAACCTACATCTTTTATTATATTACATCACAACAATATAATAGTACTACTATTAATAATCTTCAGATTTTAATAGTATTTATATAAGCCGTGTTTATTGGGGTTTCTCTCACAAATTCAGCATAGCAGGTAAACAAACAATTACTATTGTACCTAAAGGAACATAAAATTATTTGATTATGTTTTTCATGATATGATCCACTTTATAAACATTAGAAAATGAATTTCTCAAATGCCTTTATTTCAAACAATGAAAATATGCATTGTTTTGGATAGTTAACTTGTATCTATGCAATTATCCTGTGAACACATATTTTTGAATATGAAACTGTGGAACAATTAAATTATAACTAATGGCTAATTAATTAGTGAGTAGATTAGAGACTTTTAACACGAAAAGAGTAAAATAATGAAAGTTGCAGGCAAAGGGAAGACGCTATCGTGCGCAACTGCTCCACACTTTATAAATCATTAACTGTAAAAATTTCCGCCGGGAAGAAAAGTCTGCCTTCTTCTCATTAAGCGTAAGCTTCACCAACCTTACCAAGAAGATAGACCAAATCCTCCAAAGAGCTTCTTCTTCTTCGACTCATTTCTTCTCTTCCTCTGCTGATTTATTTTTTTCTTTTTTTCGGAAAAGGTAAAAACTTTCTCTCTTCTGAGCAACTGTAATGAATTTCCCTTTCTGGGTATTTCCTTTTATGTTCGTGATCGTTTTTTTGTTCTCCCTGACGTTCGATTTCATGCCGATTAAGATAATATAAATAAGGGTTTTTCTGGGTTTATTTCAGTTTGAAATCCGTTTTTACTGGTTACGATCGTTGACCTTAGGTCAACAAATATCTCAGATTATGATGAAACTTTGATCATGGAGAAGAAAGGATTGTACTTTCCTGATGTATAACGTGAAAAATCTGTTTCCTTTTTGATTTCCGACAAGTCTGTCTTATGTTGCTGCTTAAACCCTATTAAATTGTCTGAAAATCTTGTGTGTCTGAAAATTTCTATATTCGTTTTGTCTATTTTCCTTTGAAAGTCTTTTAGTATGTAAAAAAGAACTATTTGTAGTTTTTGCATTTACTGTTGATTCTATCTCAAATCTTGTTCTGTCTGCAATACACCATTACTGAGGTTTGTTGACGCTTTTGTGTTAAAACAGTTTTGCAAGTTTGTGTGTGTAAGAGAAAAGCGTGATGAGCTGCTTTGGTTGTTTTGGTGGTGGTGAGGAGTTTCGTAGGGTTTCTGAAACAGGACCAAAGCCATTCCACAACACAGCTGGTAACTTAGTTTCTACCTATATGAGTATGTAGTTTTCTTTAGTCTCCATTCTCTGGCTACCGGCTAAGTTTATGAACCTTTTGCAACTGTTGTTAAGGTATCAATGGTCACCATCAAAAGGCAGATCCACCCAAGAACTCACCAGTCATTCAGATGCAGCCTATTGCTGTGCCTGCCATTCCAGCTGATGAACTGAAGGATATAACCGATAACTATGGTTCAAAGTCCTTGATTGGTGAGGGCTCTTATGGAAGAGTGTTTTATGGTGTTCTTAGAAGTGGAAATACAGCTGCTATTAAGAAGCTTGATTCCAGTAAGCAACCGGATCAAGAGTTTCTCGCCCAGGTATATGCTATTAAGAGAATCATTGCAGTATTGTCATTGTATTGCTTTGTTACTGACATTAAGATCTTTAACAGGTGTCAATGGTTTCAAGATTGAGGCAAGACAATGTTGTTGCGCTTCTGGGCTATTGCGTTGATGGCCCACTCCGTGTTCTGGCTTATGAATATGCCTCTAATGGATCTCTTCATGATATTCTTCACGGTAAGTTACTCATGTAAAACATTTATTCCGTAAGACTTCACCATTTTTCTGCGGTTTTAGGAAGAAAACTTGTTTAACTTGGTGACTTTGTTTGGTGCAGGTAAAAAAGGTGTGAAAGGAGCACAGCCAGGTCCTGTTCTGTCGTGGAACCAGAGAGTTAAGATTGCTGTTGGTGCGGCTAGAGGGCTGGAGTACTTGCACGAGAAGGCAAACCCTCATGTTATCCACAGAGACATCAAATCCAGCAATGTACTTCTGTTTGATGATGATGTAGCCAAGATTGCTGATTTTGATCTCTCCAACCAAGCCCCTGACATGGCTGCTCGCCTTCACTCAACTCGTGTGCTGGGAACTTTTGGCTATCACGCTCCAGAGTAAGCCCTTTACTTGCTTTCTTTATCTTGAATCAGACTAATCCATGTGGTTACATTCTACTCATGCTCAGAGACTTTTGTTATCATTATCTAATGTTTGAGTCCTTGGATTAAACTTTGGTTATCATTTTTGTTCATGCCTTAACGTTGTTATATGTCTTCTAAATGACCAAACTAGAGTCTTACTTTCTGTATTGTATATAGTCATCCAATTCAAAAATTATGTTTTGGATCATAATCCAAATTGACAATTGAATTCTGCATTTCAGGTATGCAATGACGGGAACATTGAGCACAAAGAGTGATGTTTATAGTTTTGGCGTTGTTCTGCTAGAGCTCCTCACAGGTCGTAAACCAGTTGATCATACCTTACCACGAGGTCAACAGAGTCTGGTGACATGGGTAATCCTTAGTGCACATCTGCTTCCTTTTCTCTTTTACTCATATTGATTAGACAATGTTTATAGGAAGACCAAACTCTTAGGGAAAAAAAGGAATGTGTCTGCAATCGTTATTAAATGAAAACATGTTTGTGTGTATCAGGCAACCCCTAAACTGAGTGAAGACAAGGTAAAGCAGTGCGTTGATGCTAGACTAAACGGAGAATATCCTCCCAAAGCTGTTGCCAAGGTAGTTTCCTCCATAACCTTTTGTCATAATATCATTGTTCAGTAGAGAAGGTTAACCTTGGGACATGACTTAGAAACTGCTTCTCCATCGTGGTGTGTTCCCTATTGTAGTCCTAGATTGAGATACAAGACCTCTTTTTTCTGACTAGAGAACCAAAGTACTGATTTATGATTTTTCCCGAGTCTGATTATGGTTGTCTCTGTTATGACTCGGTATGGACCAGCTTGCTGCAGTAGCTGCGCTTTGTGTGCAATACGAAGCAGACTTCAGGCCAAACATGAGCATAGTAGTGAAGGCTCTACAGCCTCTTCTCAATCCTCCTCGCTCTGCTCCTCAGACTCCTCACAGGAACAACCATTATTGATGATATCCTCCAGTCTCACGCTTCATCATATCACTATTTCATTTGTTTTTGTTTGAATCCAATTTGTGTAAATTCGTGAAAATAGGCTTTTTTATTTTTTCTCTCATAAAAAAAAAAAAACCTAAACCCAAAATCTCACTTGGAAACCTGAATGTTGCTTGTTTTTCTTTGTCATTTCTTGATTGTGATGTAAGTTTCTACTAACTTTACAATATACACCAAAACTGTGTTTGTGCCATTTTGTAAAACGGAGAAAGATATATTTGTTTGGCTATTCAGTATTGAATAATGTCTTGCAAGTCATATTGAGAAAATATATTTCAAAATTGATGCTGGAAAGAAAGTATAAAGGTAGAAGAAACGTTACATCTTGTAAACATCTGCAGATAACTGTGTATGAAGGTAGTAAGAGAAAGCTATACAAAAGATATCTCTTCCTCCAGACAAGAGGAACATATCTTGTTTTCCTCTCTACATGTATAAGATCAACATAAATAAACCATACAAGCAGTAAAGAATCTAAAAGGGTGTTCATGTATGTATCTGTATTTTACTTAAGTCTTTGCATCTGTTATCTCATCTTCATTAGCCTCTGTGCTTTCTCTAGGCAGTTCTGTGTTCTGACTTCTCTTTCTTCTTCGTTCCTGATAATACATTCATCAAACCAAAATTATATTAACACTATAGTTTTCCACAAACAAAATCAAAAGTCATTTTATAGACACACCTCTCTAGGCATGACAGTGTATTCATCTGATTCAAGCATTCGAGCCACTTGACTCATCTTCGGTCTCTTGTCTGCATCAGGATCAACACATCTCAAAGCTGTCAAAAGCGCTCTTTTAAGTTCGCTCTTAGATGGTTTGATCTCAATCTCTTTGTCCACCACTTCTTCAAACTGTTTCTGTTGAACCATCAACTTCAACCACTCCACCATATGCACCTAAATACATTTCATAAAACAAATCTGATTCATTTCCTCTCAATTTAATAGCGTATGAGTGTTTTGCATTACCTCTTCTTTAGGCCGATCATAATCCACAGGGTACCTTCCAGTGATAGCTTCCAAGAGAACAACACCAAAGCTGTACACATCACTCTTCTCGTTTAAGAGACCAGAGTTAGCATATTCAGGCGCCACATATCTGAATATTCATCAGCACAAACGTAGAAAATAAATGATTTTTAAGTAACCAATGGAGATGGCTAAAACGTCTATAACTCACCCGAATGTACCCATAACACGAGTACTCACGTAGCTTCTATCAGCTCCAAGCAGTTTAGCTAAACCAAAGTCAGATAACTTGGCGTCGAAGTTATCATCCATCAGTATATTACTTGATTTGATGTCTCTATGCACCACTTTCGGCTCAATAGCTTCGTGAAGATAAGCCAGCCTGTGTGAGCCGCAACACATTCTCATAAGCTTTTTACATTACCATAAAAAAAAGACAAGAATCATCATAAAAGCTTACGCTTTAGCAGTGCCAACGAGGACTTTGATCCGTGCCTCCCACGTGAGATGTCCTTGGTGATTCATGTCTCCGTGTAGCCATTGCTCTAAGTTGCCATTGTTCACGTACTCGTAAACTAGCATCCTATGTGTTCCTTCAACGCAGTATCCAAGAAGCCGAACTAAGTTCTTGTGCCTGACATGTCCTATTGCTTCCACTTCAACTCTAAAATCTTTATCTGCTTGCCCTCTACATGGAAACAACAAGAATGTCAATCTCAGATATCATGAGCATTAGGCCTAGGCATATTATCTGAAACCCGAAAACCGAACCAAAAGAATGAAATGAAAAGTTACAAAAAAACTAGCAATTCATATTTCTCTAAACCCGAAAACTGAAACCGAACTGGAACAACCCCAAATACAAATACAATTCATTGACCTATAAAATATTATTTATACTTAATTCGAAAATAAATAATCTAATTTATAACCTGAAAATTGTTCAAAAAATGAAAAACCCAAAAAAAAAGATCAGGTTTTATTGTTTTTTGGGTTTAAATCTGAACCAATCTGTATGTAATTCGGTTTTGATTTAAGTTTCATACAAGAATAGAAAATCGACCCGAACTCGGTTAGATCCAAAATATGAAAATATTGGTTTCTAAATGGGTCTAAAACAATCCAACCCGAATAACTCGACCCGACTCGAACATTAACCCGAACGTCCATGAACAATACTAAAAGATAAAGAAAGTTGGTATGGTATATCTTACGGATTGTTGAGCAACTTTTTGACAGCCACGGGGGTTTTATTAGCTAAAGTTCCATGGTAAACCACTCCATAACCACCATCACCAATGATATTCTCCTTAGCAAAATGATTAGTCGCGAGGTGAAGGTCACGGAGAGTGAACCAATGACCCCAACCAATGTGAGAGCCCTCTGGAAGACCCGAGAGAGGCGAATGAGCTGCTACTGAAGTAGGAGTAGTAGCAGGAGACAAATGTGACCCAACCGGTGTCTTTCTCTCTAACGAACCAGAGTAGTTACCATCATCACCATTCTCAATGTCTCTCTCGTTGTTGAACTTCTCATCTAGAGTTTGATGAGAAGTAGCGTTGTTGTTAGACAGAACATGATCAACACTTATGTCTTTGATTTCTTCAGGAAGGTGAGGGCTTTGCGTTGTGGGAAGGTGTGTGGAGTTAGATCTTCTTGATTTTTTACGGAAGCTGAGCCATACTGAGATGATGAGGATTAGTATGAAAGCTGCAAAGAGAGCAATCACTATGATCTCCCATAGTTGAAGAGCACCGTATCTCTTGGTTAGAGTTTGTTTCAGCTCAGACGCCATAATAGATCACAAATGCTTGTTTATGTCAATGTAAATCTACCTGTAGAAGTTGAAATGGATCATTAAAGTAGTAAAACAATGAATGTGAAGGGAACAAATACATCCAGAAGAAAACAGAGTATTTAAGAAACATAGTATATAAGAAACTGAAAACAGAGTATTTAAGAAACTAAAACAGAGTATTTAAGAAACAGAGTATATAAGAAACTAAAACAGAGTATTTAAGAAACAGGGTATATAAGAAACTAAAACAGAGTATTTAAGAAGCAGAGTATATAAGAAACTAAAAACAGAGTATGAAAGTTCCATAATCAGATCAAAGTAGTGAATCATCCAAAACTAGTAATCATATACTGACAGAACCATTCAGAATCCAGGATCAAGATTCATGTGAGCTATAGACTGTTTAAGCATTTAATACTGTAAGAAACTAAAAATTCAGAAATTTTGCAGAAAGTAATAAACTTTTAAGTTTCCAACGCAACCCATAGACAAAGATCGAAGCTTTGAAACTCTAAGAGCATCAAAATCATTCAATGTTTGTTTAACTCAATACCTCTGTTTTTTCAACAAGTTTTCTCTCTTCTACTTTTTCTCTCTGTTTCCGGGTGAAAGATGGAGACTGGAGCTAGGGTTAATAATGGGATTGCATAAAGGAAGAGAAAAGAAGAATCAGTGAGGTTATCTTCTCCATTTTAAGAAGGAAGTTTGAAGCTTTCTTTGATGTTTCTTCTTCTCGAATATTTGTATGTTTGTGGGCTCTCTTTGCTTTTGTATTTTCGTCTTTTTCATGTTTAATTAGCTTTTTAAAATATTATAAATAAACATAAATATTTTAGGATAGTTATAAAAAAAATTGTCACGAAAATAGTTTTTAAAGAGAAAAATGATCAAAATATACCTTATTAAAGAGTATAATATACATTTATATCTTTAGATTATCTAATCTAAACATAAGATTTAAAATTATGGATAGATTTAAATTTAAAAAACTCATACGGTTATTTTTTTTCTTGAATATTATTTTGATGACAAAACTTAAAAAAAAAACTATAAACAGAATTACATGATATAAGTTGCATTTGTTTATTTCTTTTACATATTCCTGTCACTCGTTTGATTCTTAATTATTTTCCTCACTTTGTAAAAGTTTATTTTTGGAATGTCTTACAGCATGTTATTTTTTTTAAAATAATATGCTCAATTTACATTAATTTTTTGGGATACCTAAAGGAATATATTGAAATTTCAATAAATATCTTAAGCTTTTACGTTTCCTTAAACAAAAACAGAACGTTTAGCGTATTTAAATTATCTGACGTAATGTTTTTCTCAGATTTCTCATCTTTTGTTTACACTTGTATTTAAAGTTTGCATGATGTAATGTATACTTTAGTTGTTGAGAAAGAAAAAAAATAAGAATAAATGAAGAGGATTGATCAAGAAAAACAGATGAGAAATAAGGATATGATGAGAGGAGGATGACGAAGCTATAGGCCGTGATTTGCGACTATAATTTTCAGAATAAAATGTAAACCGTTTAATTTGTTTAATGCGTTTTTGTGAAATTAGTATATGACAATTTGGTCAACATTATTAAAATTAGACGTTGCACCTAACTCTTTAAGGTAAAAAAATTGTTCATTGTATTATCACAAACTTTTCCGTTTATTCTTCTACATAGCATTTAACAAAAAAATATGAAGAAGAAGCTTCTTAAGAGATAAGAGGACATGATTAGGATACTAAAATACGTTTCTCAAGTTATGCATCTATTGCCAAAAATTAAGTCACATTTCTTATGATCCTTAAACTAGAAATGAACATTTGATTTCAGTCAATTTGAAAAGAAAATATATCCATGAAATGCATTTCCCTTTCAAAATTAGTTTGGATCATTTCATAAGTCTAACATATTCCCAAATTAATAAAAAACTAGTTTAGAACCCACACCAAATGCGGATTAAATTTCGTTTACAAAATTAAAATCAAAACTAGATTTTGACCCGCACATCCGTGCGGGTAACTTTTCGTTTTATAAATATATAATTTTATATTATATTTTGCATATAACCATTTTTAAATAATATATTATTATCATTTTCAAAAATAAATAGATAATATATAGTTCTAAATATAAAAATTTAACATATGTTAACAATTTTACTTTTTGTATAAAATTATTACATAATTTACAAATTTTAATCTTTTTAAAAGGTGAATGATATTTTAATCACTTTAGACGGTGAATAATATTTTATTGATTTATTTAAATGAAAGTATTTTTTAAATATTAACTTATCAATTTAATATAATATAGACTATAATTATAACATTTATAAAATTAGCATAGAATTTTTTAAAAGAAAAAAATAAAAAAATAATTAAAAATTAATTTATAATAATATTATAATACTAATTACGAAAATAATCAATGCATTAATTAAAAATATTAGATTTTTTGAAAAGATTTTGTTAGATTTTTCTCAACAGATTTTATTATTACTAAAACTAAAATTTACATTTATAGTTAAATTATATTTGTTACTAATATTCTTATAATTATTTAATTAAACTAATATAAATAATAAAAATGTAACTGAATTTATGGACCTAGTGTGACTATTTGATAGTAGATAAAAATGGTACTTCTCTTTTAATAGAGAAGATAATAACAATAATTTTGAGATAATGTTACTTTTAGTCTTTTGTGATGCTTATTTAAATTTTAGTTCAAAGTATTTTGATTTGTACCTATTTTATTAGTTACTAAAATGATTCCCTATTATATAGAAGATTTGTTTTTAATTAGAGTTTTTAAACGGGTACAACCCTAATTCATTCAAATATTTCCTATCCATGATATTTATATGATTTCATTAAGTGATAAAATAAATGGTAAATCTCTCAAATAACATTTTTTTGAAGTTTTTGTCACAAAAACAATCCCCAAAAACAAAAATGACCAAACTAGATTTTTTTTTTAAATTAACATTTTTTTTATTTTTCAATTTCAAATCTTACCCCCAAAACCCCACTGCATAACTCTAAACCCTAAGTTTAGATTAGTTAATCCAAACGGTATAAATATATATTTATACCTTTTAATAATGATTATTTTAGTCATTTTTTTCCTTAAAAGTTATTTTTGAGACAAAAACTTTTTAAGATCTACTTAAGGTATTTCTCTAAAATAAAGATGGATGTCAATTTTTTTTATAAAACAGTTAAATATAATATTTATGCATCAACTGTTTAATAAATATATTTATAATACTTTAGATATTGATACATGTCTTATTGGATCTTTTAAAATCTAATAACAACTATTTATGAGCAGATAAAAAAATATGACTGTAAATTAATAGAGTAGATAAATAAAGAAGATTTGACCCAAAAAAACAAATGAAAAGAAATATGAATATGATAATAGGAGGACGACCAAGCTATAGAACGTGATTGGCGACAATAATTTTCAGAAAAAAACTGTTAACCGTTTAATTTATTTAATGCGTATTTGTGAAATTAGTATGACAATTTGGTCAACATTATTAGAATTAGACGTTGCACCTAACTCATTAAGGTAATAAAATTGTTCATTATATTATCACCACCATTCCGTTTATTATCCTCCACAACATTTCTTTGATACAAAAAAATGTGAAGAAGAAGCTTCTTAAGAGATAAACAATTTGAGAAATAATGTTTTTTTAAGAGAAGATGCGTACTTGTCTTGGGTCAAAGTTCTTTGGTTAATTTCGTGTAAAAGTTTATTAATTAGTCATGTAATAAACATATTGCAATCGAAAGAAACTAGCAAGAAGGAAAATTGGCATGCTAATGCAAATTCCAATGCCATTATGCTCACCTAATTTCATATAAATGCACGTCGTCTCCATTAGGTTCCAACCGTTACGTATCTATCCACCATGAACTATTTGATCATGCTTACTTTTGACCACGTCTAACAAACAAATGATTGGTTGGATAGAATATGTCGTGTTACGAGTCACAAATTAATCATATCGTATGGAAGACATACGAAACTACAAACAAATCCTATACTTGCTAAACATTAATGTGAAAATTAATTTGTCCCTTTGGACACATCGGATAAAATTAAAACGGTACAGAGATAACTAACATGATCTCTAAACAAATATGACAAAAAATTGAAAAATTATTAGACTTAATGTATTCCACATTAAAAATTTAATGAGACATTAAATAATATATAAAAGATTATAATCAATTTACTTATCATTAATTGGTTTTAAGTTGAAAACCCATAATAAACTTGAATCTAACATGATATTAGAGCTTAGATCGTAAATACCATAAATCGCTAAGTAATATAACCTTAATCGACCGGTATAAAAGTTGTATTTATCCCTATGACCAGGTATAATTGTCGTACTGATTCGCTCGACCGAGTATAACTATATTAAAGTTTCGAGATTTCTGACCGATTAGAATCATCATCTCGAAGAGAGATATTAGAGATAATATATCCCACATCGAAAATTCAGTAGAACATTAAGTAATATATAAAAGGTTAAAGTCAATTCATTTATCACTAATGATTTTAAGTCGGAAGCTCATAGTAAATTCGAATCTAACATAAATGATCCAAAATTTATTTGACACAAAAAATAATATGCAATACTGAAAGTGTATAAGACTTGATGTCCTTCTCATTGATCACAAGAGAATATATATACAGAGTAATCATATCTACGTAGAGTTTATCGTATCACAACTATACATAGAATATTCTGATTCCCTAAATATGGATATTATCATATCCTAACTAACACTCCCCCGCAGTTTGAGCGGAGGTTGACGAACGCTCAAGCTGGAGCGAAACTCTGTGAACAATGGTGTAGGGAGGCCTTTCGTGAAGATGTCAGCGTACTGGAGATGTGTAGGTACGTGAAGAACTCGAATGTGACCAAGCGAAACACGTTCTCTGACAAAGTGAATGTCGATCTCAATATGCTTAGTGCGTTGGTGGTGTACTGGATTCGAGGAGAGATAGACGGCAGAGATGTTGTCGCAATAGACTATTGTTGCCTTGGTAAGAGGACATCCGAGCTCGAGCAGCAAGTTACGAAGCCAGGTAGTTTCAGCCACTGCATTTGCGACACCACGATACTCTGCTTCAGCACTGGACCTAGACACTGTGTTCTGCCGCTTGGAGGACCAGGAAATAAGGCTGTCACCGAGGAAGACACAGTAGCCTGATGTAGAGCGTCTTGTGGTGGGGCACCCAGCCCAGTCAGCATCGGAGTATGCCACAAGATCCGTGACAGACGATTTGTTAAGCTGGAGCCCGTGAGAAATGGTTCCCTTGATATACCGCAATATACGTTTGAGTGCTGTGAAGTGAGGTTCGCGTGGATCGTGCATGAATAAACAGACTTGTTGCACGGCATAGGAGATATCAGGGCGTGTGAATGTCAGATACTGCAGTGCTCCGGCCAAGCTGCGGTATAGAGATGGATCAGTCACCGGTTTGCCAATGTCGGCTGCAAGCTTTGCCTTGGTGTCAACTGGAGTAGAACACGGGTTGCAGTTCGTCATAGAGGCCCGATGTAAGATGTCGGCAATGTAGTTTTGTTGACATAGGAAGAGACCCTTGTCATTGTATGTGACTGCTATGCCAAGGAAATGATGCAACCGACCAAGATCAGTGAGGTCAAATGCGGTGGAGAGTGCTGCGATGATCCGTTGGAGAAGTGTCGAGTTTGACGCGGTGAGAATGATGTCGTCGACATAAAGCAAGAGATATGCTATGTTAGCGCCACGGTTGATGATGAATAAAGATGGATCAGAACGACTCTGCACAAAACCAACTTGTTTAGCAACTGAGGCAAATCGAGTGTACCATGTTCGAGGTGCTTGCTTGAGTCCATAGATGGACCGACGAAGACGACAGACATGGTTAGGTTTGGATTTGTCGACGAAACCGGGTGGCTGATGCATATAGACAGTTTCTTCAAGGTCACCGTGGAGGAAGGCGTTCTTGACATCGAGTTGCTGTAGGGGCCAGTTACGAGCTAGAGCAAGGTGGAGGACTGTACGAATCGATGCTGGCTTGACAACAGGGCTAAAAGTCTCCAAACAATCAATGCCAGGTTGTTGCGATTTCCCGTTAGCCACCAGCCTTGCCTTGTATCGTTTGTGAGTGCCATCTGCATTAAACTTATGACGATACAACCACATAGAACGAATAATGTTAGTTCCCGGAGGCCGTGGTACTAAGTCCCACGTTCCGCGTTTAATATGAGCATCGTGTTCCTCAATCATAGCTCCATTCCAGTGATGGTCCTTTGCAGCCTGTATATGAGAAAGAGGAAGAGGGGAAATAGAATCGGTATGTAAACAAAGAGGGATACGAGGTTTAGTGATTCCCGTTTTGCTCCGAGTGACCATAGGGTGGTTGTTTAGAGGAGGAGCTGGCGGAGAAGTAGTAGCCACCAGTGGAGGAGGAGAGGAGGGCACGACAATGGGAGGAGGTGCAAGAGATGGTGCGACAGCTTTAGAAGAAGGAAGGTTTGGTTGAGCAGGGAAGATCGAAAAAGGAAACACGTCCTCAACAAAGTTGACATGGCGTGATATGATGATCTTTCGTGTGGAAATCACCAAGCACCGATATCCTCTATGGTTCGCTGGATAGCCAAGAAAGACGCACGCAACAGACCGAGGAGCCAACTTGTGAGGGGAAGTAGAAGCTGTGTTAGGGAAACATAAACAGCCGAAGACTCGTAAGTGTGAATAGGAAACAGGAAGCTGAAACAAACGAGTAAAAGGGATCTCATTATTAATCGAAGATGAAGGAAGAAGGTTGAGAGTATAAACGGCTGTGTGTAATTCTTCGACCCAAAATGAGTGTGGCATATTGGCTTGAATCAACAGTGTTCGGACGAGGTTGTTTATAGTTCTCAACATACGCTCTGCACGACCATTTTGTTGGGACGTGTGTGGGCAAGAGAAGCGAATGTTAGTGCCGGTAGCAGCCAAGTGATCAAGGAAGACCCGGCTGGTGTATTCGCCACCGTTATCGCACTGCAACGCTTTAATAGTTTTGTTGAACTGTGTCCGAACAAAGGCTGAGAAGTGAAGAAATTTGGCAAAGCTGTCACTTTTTCTATGCAAAGGATAAACCCAAACAAAATGTGAGTAATGATCCAAGAACAAGAGATAATATTTAAAACCAGAGATACTGGACACAGGAGAAGTCCAAATATCGGAATGTATAATCTGAAAAGGTTCAGTGACAATAGTAGAAGAAGCCATGAAAGGGAGGCGAGTGTGTTTGCCCATTTTGCATGCATGACACATAGTCGTCAAGTCAGCAACATTATTGGAAAAACCGAAAGAAGAAAGAGATCGATTGATGGAACCACCCGGGTGACCTAAGCGCCGATGCCAGAGAGAGACACCTGCGGTGAGAGCGAGATGGTGAGGTGAGTAAGTGGATGGGGTCACCGAGTAGAGAGGCCCGGAGCTGTCACATCGGAGCAGGTTGTTCTTGGTGAGTAGATCCTTAATAGAAAAACCAAAAGGATCAAATTCAATGGAACATTTATTTTCAGTAACAAATTGACGGACAGATATGAGGTTTTTGATAATGGAGGGACAAACAAGGACATTTTTAAGAAGAAGAGGTTTAGAAGGTGAAGAGATGACTGAGTTACCGATTTTGGTAACAGGAGCAAGAGAACCATCACCTACAAGAACAGAAGGAGTCATGCTCGTATTAAAAACAGAAGTGAGAGTACCTTGGTCTGCTGTAATGTGATTCGTAGCTCCACTGTCCATGTACCATTGTGATGCTGCAGGGTCATTGAGGTTCATGGTGTTGAAGGCGGACGCAAGAGCCTGTGGTAGCATTGTAGGTGCATAAGAAGGAGCCGCAAGAGTTTGAGCAACATGAGACTCTGGTGGTGAATAGGGTCCGAGAATGCTGTTGTTCGGTCGCTGTGGCGTCGAAGCAGGTGAGACGGGAGCATACGATGGTGGATATTGGATCATCGGTGGCCCACTGGGATAGAATGAATATGGCCATTGCGGATGAGGAAACTGCCACTGGGGATATCCATAACCGTGAGGAGCAGAGACGTGATTTGAGTTGTTGTGACGGCCCCGTCCACGATTATTACGTCCACCACCACGGTTGTTGTTGTTGCGGTTGTTGCGACTGTTGTTGTTGGATCCTCTGTTGTTATTGTGTGAGCGATTCTGAGAGCCAGAGGAGTTGGAGTTGCTGTCGACGAACAGAACATTTGGAGACGATGTCGTCTCATTGTGTGAAACCGCCGGTTTGACTTGTTTGTTGAGTCGCTCTTCTTCAGCCAGGAGCATCGACCGAGCAGTGTGGAATGTGGGGAAGGGGCTACGATGACGAATGACGTTGTGTATACCGTCGAACTTGTCATTCAGACCGTTGAGGCAATGGATGACCAATTGTCGATCAGTTACTGGTGATTCGACATTGGCGAGAAGATCTGAGAGAGACTTCAGTTTACGACAATACTCTTGAACAGAGAGATCACCGATGGTGATCGTACGGAGCTCGTTCTCTAATTGCAGAGCTCGGTTTTCCTTGTTGTCGCGGAAAAGATTCTCCAAGGCTTTCCAGAGATCACATGCGGTGCTCTTAGGTGTGAGGATGGTCTCGACGAGGGAATCGGTGATAGTACCGTAAATCCACATCTTGACCAAGCCATCACGTTCCTTCCATGTTTTCTCTGTGTCTGGAGTGGCGACAGATGATCCATCAAGGTGATCAAGAACCCCAAAGGTAAGGCAATGGGTTTCGAAAATTTCCCTCCACACATCATAGTTCATCTTGTCGAGATCAAGCACAATAGGAATGTATGCTCGGATCTGACTGATACCGAATGGTTTGTCAGATGAATTTGCAGCGGGTGTGGTGTTGGCCATGGTGAAGTCTGCGAGAGAGAGGGGTAGGTGGTGGAGAGAAGACAAAGAGAAAGGAGAGAGGAGGGGAGAGAGAAAAGAATGTCGCAGAGGATAGGAAGCTAGGATCGAAGAGCTTCTGATACCATGAAAGTGTATAAGACTTGATGTCCTTCTCATTGATCACAAGAGAATATATATACAGAGTAATCATATCTACGTAGAGTTTATCGTATCACAACTATACATAGAATATTCTGATTCCCTAAATATGGATATTATCATATCCTAACTAACAAATACAATGTATATGTACTTAATTTTGCTTCACAAATGAGTTTTTGACTAGAGAAACTATAATTACCACTATCATACAAGTTTTTGTGTTAGTATCAAAACATCATACATTATGATATAAATTTAATTTTATATTTATATATCATTTTTATTTTTATGATGTTTTATTGGTTTAACTTGAAGGAGGCACATATTATATAGTACAATGTAACATATGAACATGATTAAATGAAAGAACCAATCACACACGGTGAAGTCACTAATCCATAATTATAAAATAAGATATTAAATTACTAATAGATAAATGATTAAATTTTTGAAAACAGATAAAGCGGTAATAATTTGCCTTAGCGTGTGCTTTACAAAAGTCAATCTGAGAATGCCTTTGTCTTGATGAGTGGAATACAAGATACATACCCTCTTCGTCATCATTATTCACACGATTTCTTAAGTTTTCTTTAAACGATCAATGTATATTGTATACATTACATATATTCATGTAACTAATAAATTTAGACATCACGTGAAATTTGATATACTCCACTTAAAATGCTTCCGCTTTTCGTTAATTGTATAATATGATTGAAAACTTATGTTATAATTTACCACATAAAAATAAAATATAAATTTAGTGTGTCCTAATAGCAATTACTGTGGAAAACACGTTTATAAAATCACTTTTACTCTTTTATGTCCCCACTTACAGCAATCCCACCCATGAAACAAAAGAAACCAACTGATAATTCTTTTAATCCCAGGAGATTTCGGGCCGAAATCGGTAATCCCTAATCCAAAACTATAATATGTAATATTAATTTCGTCTCAACGATTTCTCGAATTAAGAATCTTTGAAACAATAGTCAGAGTCACTTTCAAGTTGATCTATTGATCTTTGATCAACTTCTTTTTTGTCAACATCTCTGGTCAACTGAAATATTAATGAAATTGTTGTTGAGATGATCTACGAGTACGCAATGCCCAATCAAAAACACGTGTGCAATAAAGGTCTGTAACTCGGAGTGAGTTTCGCAGGAGGTCATATTGTTGGAGTGTCATGCACAATCATCTCCCATGTAGAGATTGATAATCAAACGGCTTGTCTTGTTCACTTCACCAATACAAAGTATATATATCATGCCAGAAGCAGTACAAGACGCAAAACCTTGACATAATTAGTTTTGGAAAACATCCTTATCACTAATAGAGATATATACATATTTCTATTTTACGTGATATAGAAGATATTTGATATCTTCCGTAATATTCCCCTTCAAGTTGGAGCATGAAGGTATAGAATGCCCAACTTGGAAGCTAGATTTTGAAATGGAAAGCGTCCAAGGGCCTTAGTCAAGATATCGGCAATTTCTGATTCCGCCTTGATGTGTTGTGTTACAATAAGAACATCACGAACAACATCTCGTACCAAATGACAATCATTTTGAACGTGTTTGGTACGCTGATGGAAAACATCATTGGCCGTAATGTGAAGAGCCGCTTTACTATTGCAGAAAAACCGCGCAGGAGTAGTGTGTTCCATACCAAGATCCTTAAGTAACTTGTGAACCCATTTTAATTCTCGAAGAGCAACTGACATGGCTCGATATTCAGCCTCTGCTGAAGAATGGGACACCATATCTTGTTTCTTAGTTTTCCAGGTTATAGGTGATCCTCCAAACATGATCACGAACGCACTCAACGAACGACAAGTCAAGGGACAAGCCGACCAATCTGAATTGCAGTAGACAGTGAGACTAAGATCAGGACTTGACTGTAACAAAATACCTTGTCTAGGATATCCTTTCAAGTAACAAACAACCCAAACTGCTGCGAGCCATTGGTCTTGTGTAGGAGCTTTCATGAACTGAGACAAAATGTGTACTGCATAACACAATTCTGGTATAGTATTTAAAAGGTATATCAACCGGCCAACCAGCTTCCTATATTGCTTAGGATCCTCAAGCATCGGACATTTCGACTCTGCAAGGTGATGGTTCTGTTCCAATATTTAACATGCCCGTTGCAGATAGTCTAAAACTATATACAATGAGATAGTTGAAAAAAATATTCAACTATTGAACACATGCAATGAAGATGTTGAAAAAACATGAATTAATTTTTGTTCAAAGAGTTGAAAAACAATAAAGTGAAATCCACACTAAAAAGCATGGACCAATTTGACGAAATCTATCTAATCCATGCTTTCGAAAGAAAGTGAAGGTCCCAGATTTATTTTTTTCAAAAATGAATATAAAATTATATGTTTTTAGATTCTAATTAGTTGTTGAAATTATTCAGATTTTTATTCACCCTTATTGTTTCAAATTAATTATTTTGTAATAAATATATTTTTATAAAAAAACTTAGATTAAAATTCATCATTTTTGTGTTCTATAACACAGACTTGATTTTATTTGATTTGGATACATACACAAATTTACTATAATATTGATATTATTCACTGATGAAATTTTATTTATACAAATAGATACAAAATATATCAAAAATAATTTTAACTAAGAATTAAAAATTATTTGTTTTGTCAGAAAATTATTTTTTTATTCAGATTAATTTATTATTGATAATTTATATTGATATGTATTTACAAAGCAAAAACGTCAACATGAAAACAAAAGTTCTAGGATGTTGAGTTTTTTTTAAAACAAATTTTTTTGTATAATGTAAACGATAAATGAATGTTGAATGAGCATCCGCCAAAAAGAAAGTGATGTCTAATGTAAAAGGATAAAAATAGAGTGTCGAATAATATTAGAAAAAAAAGTTTATGGTCTAAATAGTGTTAATAATCTAAGACCATCTAGCTCCATCAATAATAAAATCGTCTAATCTCAAAATATTAAATATGTGTGTAAGATTAATACATATTATCAAGCAAACCATACACGATATGGCTGCACCTTCTCGTTTAAACCATACCACGATGGGCTGCTGATATTTTGAATTATTGTTTTTTTTTTGTCTTTTTTTTTATAACTCAGGTGTCCGAAGCTTATTTAGAGGTTCGATTATCCCTCGAAAGGGTTTTGAAGGCCAAACGAAAACCATGTTAAATCCGTTGTGGCCAGCGTGATTTGAATTTGTGACCCGTATTGACCCCGAAAGTATCTCAAAACCACCAGCCCACCATCACTGGTTTTTTGAATTATTGTTTGCTTTTGCTAAAGGATATTCTGAATTATTGTGTTTTAGCTTAATAAAAAAGAGCATAAGCTGATTGGCTGTAGAAGTAGAACAATAATTTAGACAATGCGTAACAAAAACATTTGCATGATTAGTGTCCGCATCCAAAAGCTAACAAACAATGGGTTAGTTGGTATAATATTTTATCTGAACATATTTATTATTTTTCTATTCTTTTCCTATTTGTTTTTATTCGTGGCTCTTTGTCTTTCTATAAAAAAAATCTCATCTATATGTCTTTTATATTTGGTGACGTTTAATTATTTTATTATGGTCTTGCAGTTGTTGGGTTACAATTAATAATAACAAATCTAACCTACTAGCAAGTAGCATGTAAGATAGTCCACAATTAATCATAACCATCATCAAAAGATAAATTATGTAGAAACAATGATAAGCGATTCTCGAAGTTCTACTTTGTCTCTAAACTACACATGCATTGCCTCCAAATTAAAACAACAATACTATCGGAAGTATTTGTTCAAGAAAAATATCAGAAGTTACATAAAATATATAGTGTTGTGATAGTTTATTAGTTATAGCTTTTCCATAATTACTTTACCATCAAAACATGACATATTACATGTCTCTACTTAATGCTAATATTGTCAACCATATAATTTACGTCGTTTGACAAACTATAACAATTACCAATAGAAATGTTCTGAAAGCTAGAAATGTTAAAGATAAGTTACTTTTTAACTACTTAGATAGTTTTTGAAAACGCACTACATATAACTTATGTTATCATATATAATATAGATATTCGAAAGTTGGTTTACGTATATAGTATATACCTAACATCATATTATAATTAACAGTTAGAAGGTTTTGTGACATAATTAAATTGTAAATGTTTTGAATCATAAACATCTCATAGTTAGCCTTAAAACATTAATAAGATATCGTACGACGTTAAGTAGCCTTGTGACTAGCCTGCTCTACGTACAGAGTCGGTGCCCAAAACATTGTATAACCACGTCTCTCTTTCTTGTAGTTTTTTTTTTTGTCTTTATCATCTTTACACTATTGTCTTGATATTAAAGACATTTTTATTAGGGCAAATCTCCCAAATAACCCTGTTTTTGTCACAAAAATAACTCTCAAAAACAAAAATGACAAATCTAACTTTTTTTATTTTCAAAAAATTAATTTTTTTTTTCAATTTTAAAGCTCAACCCCAAAACTCCACCCTATAACTCTAAACCCTAAGTATAGATTAGTTAACCCAAGGGTTAACAAAATGACTAATATACATTTATACCTCTTGGGTTAACTAATCTAGACTTAGAGTTTAGAGTTATGGGGTTGCGTTTTGGGGTTGAGGTTTAAAATTGAAAAAAATAAAATAAAAATTAATTTTTTGAAAATAAAAAAAAAAGATTAGATTTGTCATTTTTGTTCTTAAAGTTATTTTTGTGACAAAAACTTTTTTAGGATTATCTTAGCGTATTTCTCTTTTTATTATGTATTTTAGAGCAAAATGAGATTGTAGATAGTCATCAATGTCGACTAACAACAACATTAAGACCTCAAATCTCAGAGTTGCTTTTGAGTTTCATAACCGGAATTGATCACGAACATCACCATACACGTTTAGCCTTGAGGTGGATTTATGTATTTGATATTTTCAATCGATTGTAATTGTATATACATGTATCGAAATTATCAGTAACTTCTTTGTGTGAAAGGAAAATGGGTTGACTAGAACATCTTATTGCCGACAAAAATTGATTAGTAATCCCAATTAAATAGAGTAAGACCCTTATTTATACATTGGTTAGTATATCACATTCACTTGGTTATTCTAAATTAATTATATTAAAACCTCCCAAAATCCTCACGTTTAAATAAAAATAATATTCATTATCGCATATATTCATTACTTAATAGGCCTATAATTGAGCATTTTGACCCAACAGAAGGTATAAATTAAGCCCATCAAGCCCAAACCTTCTAACTTTCTAGGCGGGTCGTCTCCCCATCCGTGAGATAAAATCCTGGCCGTTCGATTCAGATTCAGCAGATTAGACTATTTATCTCCGCCGTCCCTTTTTAATTATTGTTTAAAATAAAATAATCAATTTCAAGTTCCAAGCCCTCTTCTCAAAGTAAAACGACTGTAGCTCTCACACTTCGTCTACGTTGTTTCGTTGATTCTCTCATAGAATCTCTGATCAATACGTCGTCGTCTTGTTCCTGTCATCGTCTTCGTTCGAGTTCTGAACCATTCTTATCGTCTGATCTATCGCTTCGTACACGTTGAGCTTATGATCTCGAGGTAGTAATCTCTCTCTCTCTCTTCTCATCGATTACTACACTCGTTCCTTCTCGGATCTGATCCAATCGCGTTTTCCTGAATCCTGATCTATGGATTTTAGGTTTTGGAGTTTTTGATTTTTGTGTATTAGTCTCTTACTTGTGGGATTGGTTGATAGAAATTAGGGTTTGTATCTGCAAATGGCTGATACTGCTGGAGCAGTGAGAAGAAACTGAATCTTGAAGGCGTGGGATAGATTCTCTGATTTTGCATTGAGGAGGAGGGGACAAGGAAGATGGCGAAGATGATCAACAAGACGCTTGTGCTCACTTATATCTACTTACTCATCTACATTATACTCTCTTCAGGTGTCATTCTCTACAACAAGGTGAGTGATTCAATTGCTATTATACGTTATTGATAGAGCTGAAACTGTGTGTTGAATTGTATTCTTTCTTTATATCTGCCTCTGCATAGGAATGATAGTGTTGTTGTGATGTGAAGCATCAGATAGGGATGTGCAAAGGCTAACTTGTAGGCTATAGATGTATCTTGTTTTTTTTTGTTACAGTAAAGGGTTAATTGTTAATCATGTTCCTTTTAATTTGCAGTGGGTTTTGTCCCCAAAGTACTTCAATTTTCCACTTCCTATAACGCTGACGATGATCCATATGGGGTTTTCTGGATTCGTGGCCTTCCTTCTTATTCGCGTCTTCAAGGTATTCTTAAACTCAAAGAATATTACTTTCTTTTTAGGTTATGATTACTTGCATTAGAATGGAGTATGCTTGTGCAAATCATATGTGGAGCTCTCTTTTAAGATATGGTATCTTCTATGGACCTTGGACTCCTTTTTTTCTTTTGCGCTGATATTTTTCCCTTGTGTTTTAGGTTGTAGCTCCGGTTAAAATGACATTTGAAATGTAAGCCAACTTATTCGCTGTGTTTTCATTTTTTTTCTCTCGTACGCTAGCTTCACCACCTCTCCATTTTGACACATATTTCTGTGTCCACCAGATACGCAACATGTGTCGTACCTATAAGCGCATTCTTTGCATCAAGCCTGTGGTAAGGTTACTGTTCTATACATACATAGTTGGGTTATTGATCTCTTCTTCTTGATGCCTTTTAGTCATACTTGCTTCTCAAATCATCTCTTCTGTTATATCCTCCTGTGTGCAGGTTTGGCAATACCGCATACTTGCACATTTCTGTTGCCTTCATTCAGATGCTCAAAGCTCTAAGTATGTGAAGACTAAACATTTTGGCTACAGAATCTTTTTCAGAACTTTTCGTTCATTTTACAGTGATATTAATACATGATTTTGGAATTACAGTGCCAGTAGCGACATTTATCATGGCAGTTATTTGCGGCACTGACAAACCAAGGTGTGACGTGTTCTCGAACATGCTGCTTGTCAGTGTTGGAGTTGTGATATCTTCTTATGGGGAAATCCATTTCAATATAGTTGGCACGGTCTATCAGGTGACAGGCATATTTGCTGAAGCACTTAGACTGGTGCTAACTCAAGTTCTTCTCCAGAAGAAGGGCTTGACATTAAACCCTATTAACAGCTTATATTACATAGCTCCCTGCAGGTATTCACTCCTAATTCTTGATTGTGCTCAAGCAATTATATTTCTAGAATATGATGTTTCTTCACCTACTCGTTGGTTCCCGTTCATCTAATTGGATTACATAGCATGATTTTTTCTTATTGTTGATGTCATGACATCATGTACTACTTATTGCTAGATCATAGATGTAAAGTTGTACCTCTCCTACTGCACATTAGTACACTGTACACATAATCTTCTCCTTGAAACGCTATTCTTTAATCTTGTGCAGTTTTGTTTTTCTGGCCTTCCCTTGGTATGTGTTGGAGAAACCCACGATGGAAGTTTCACAGATCCAATTCAACTTCTGGATTTTTTTCTCCAATGCTCTATGTGCGCTTGCCTTGAACTTCTCCATATTCTTAGTAATCGGGAGAACAGGTGCAGTAACAATTCGGGTAGCTGGTGTTCTCAAAGACTGGATTCTCATTGCTCTCTCCACAGTCATTTTCCCCGAGTCCACGATCACTGGGCTGAACATCATTGGATACGCAATTGGTAGGTTTCTTTTGCTGTAAATTGTTGTGAACACCTGCTTTTCCACCTTGAACAGCATGCAATGTTTAACTATCTTTTTTTTTTGCAATGTTTAACTCTCTATTCTTGCTTTGTGTGTTGACGCAGCGCTTTGTGGCGTCGTCATGTACAATTACATAAAAGTGAAGGACGTAAAGGCTTCTCAACCAACTGCTGACAGTCTCCCAGATCGAATCAGTAAGGTCAGTCAAACATTCTCGATCTCTACTATCTATCGGGTTCAGGTAATGAGCCTGGTTCATCTCAAGCTTGTTTCAAGTACCTTCAAATGCATATATAGGGGCATTGAATCTATAAGCTGTGTTAGAGACTCGATAGCCTCCCATAATAATATCATCACGCTTCTGGCATAAAGGGTTCTAAAGGGAAAAAAGAATCTTAAACTTCCTAAATATATGTGTAACCAGTTACCCTTTTTTTTAATCTGTGTGTAAATGTAATAAACTGATGAATACAAGCAATTTATTGCACAGGAGTTGAAGATGGAGAAGAAGTCTTCAGATAAATTCAATCCTGATGTCGGTGGAGAGATTAACGACGAGGAAGCCCCTTTGATTACGTCCCGGTTATCACATATTGGTCGGACGCAGCTCGGAAATCACGCTGCTTAAGATGCTGTTAAAAACGTATGATAGACAGGTTTTGCTTCCCAATTCGTTTTTCTTTCTTTGCTACGTACAAAAGAATCTTTGAAACCAAAAGAAAGGTGCAGCAGCATCATCCGAAACCGTGTGTCCACTCGTGTCTCAGGTGAAAATTGTTGTATTTCTCTTTAAAATTTGCAACTTTATTAAGAAATAGATAGCTGGGTAATAGTAGTATGATGGATGATTGATTAGCTTAAAAACGTTTGTAATGAATTGACAATTAGAGTTATATATATTCTTGTGGTCTTTATTTTTTCCACCATCTTCATTTTCGTTAATATAGGAATCAATTTGTATATTGCTATTTGAGTTTCTCTTCGTGATTATGCTATATGTTTAGTTGGGTGATATGAGAATCCACCCTTCAAGAGCTGTCCATTATGAAAAAACAGTTGTACCTTGTAAGTAACTGTTCAACCAGAAATTTATATGTGGAAACCAATGTTTTGAAAACCGGATCGAATCGGCTGGTCGAACCAATTTGATATTGACTCGCTTAGTCTAGTTCGGTTTTAAACTCAAATTCAAAAAAACGGTAAAAACGGTTAAAAACCTGTAAAACATATCAATTTTAAAATTCGATTTTAAAATATTCAACATATAATTAATATATTTTCAATGGTTATTAAAATTTAATATTTTATAATCAATGTTTAGTTATCATTATTTAATCAATTTTCTTTTTAATTTATTTTCTTAAGAAAAAATGTAAAAAAAATATGGTTTAACTCTCATATACTATTCTTATTTTCAATACTTGTAAAATTGAGAACTTTATTTGTATGATAAATAAATATGGTAATTTTTTTATAAATTACAATTTACATAGTAATCACTTGTTTTGTGTATATATAATTAAATTTATCTTTATTCTTTATTTTTCTGATTAATAACTAAAATATATTATATATATAATATTTTTTTTTTAGGTTTACATGGTATAAATATATAAT
Organism: Moricandia arvensis; assembly: GCA_905132765.1. Classification (NCBI taxonomy): domain Eukaryota; kingdom Viridiplantae; phylum Streptophyta; class Magnoliopsida; order Brassicales; family Brassicaceae; genus Moricandia; species Moricandia arvensis. Next base: position 74,819 of record CAJHQP010000970.1, read on the forward strand.
TATATATATTTAATTTCTAAAAACGAAAATTTCAGTTCAACCACTTAAACCGGTTCATCTAATCAACTAATAACTATGCCGAATTGTTATCCGGTCCGTTTTCAAAACATCAAAGGACTCTATAAAAGTTGCCCAGTTACACACAAGACAAATGTGGCACGCATGTATTAGTAGTGGTCTTTCACCACGTTCTTCGTTTCTACAGCTGTGATAAGTCAGTAATGAGAACGTGAGAGAGAGTATCACAGTGGTCTGGATTTTATACAAAACAAGTGATCAAGTTACTACCAGAAGATGACATATACAAACCCTCTCCAATTAAAACCAAGATTCAAATGACTATCAAAGCACACAATCTCTCCTCTGTCTCTCTCATGGAGTGTAAACAGATGAATAAGCAAGATGAATCATCAAACCTCAAGATGCAATTACATCACTCCACGTGAATAAATAAATATACAGACAGACATTTCTATCATTGCATATACTCTGGATTCCTCAAGTACAGTAGCTTCCTCGATGGCGCTGGAGGAGCTAGTCCTGGGATGTCCCTAATGTCTTTGTTATTCGGGTGTACGATCTGTAGAGAGTTTACACACACAAAGAAAAAGAGTTACAACTTTCTAATGAGAGCATTCACAACTTTCATTGGTATGAGCAAAGAAAGTACCTTCACTACGATAATGGCTACAACACCACATACAATGAGAAACAGAAACATCATTATGCATTTATCAGTAGCCACCTGAAACATAATAAGAGATTCATGTTTTTTTTTGCAGTCAAGCAAAGATAACTAAATATATACGTTGGTATGAAGCTTACAAACCTGTCTTCCTATCTCTTTCACTAGCTGAGAAGCCTTCTTGAGAGAGAACTGAATCGTGTCCAAGTGGTTAACCACACGCCCCATTTGATCCGTCTGCAATATTTTCAGAGGGTAAATTGAGTGAGTCTGTGCCAGCAAGATTAATAATAGGGGATGAGATAGGAGGATGCTTTGCATTTACCTGTCCCTTTAAGTTAGCTGCAGTTTGAGTTCCAACTTCCATTGTTTGCTCTACAACCTGAAAAGATGAACTAGAATGTTATAAAAATGAAAGTAACAACGGCTAAAAGGAACGTACTTATTTCTGTAACTTACTTGTTTTGAGCGCTCAATGGCCTGATCAGTCTCATCCATTCTTTTCATTCCAGCATCAACAAGCTCTTGGTTTGACATTGCTATACATAAAAACTACATAAGCTCCACGCCAGTTTTCTCATTATTGTTCACCAGAAATTTACTTAGAAAGTATACCAGACCATTAACCAGAGAGCATATAACAACAGGTCCACCATATTCAAGTAAATATAGCGTAAAGGAGTTTAAGCTTCAGACATGTCAATCTCCTGATGTGTTAGGACAATTCATTTCCTGTTAGCATAGAATAGCAGGCGTAGAGACTGACCTGAAGCGACTTGAACATTTTCTTCAGCTGTAGGTTCGCCGCTAGCTCCAGCTCCCATATCAAAAAGTTCAACTTTCTTGTTGCCAAGGGTACTCATATAACTGAAGTCACATAACAAGTTAACATGCATGAACACATAAACCAATGAAAGTCCTAGAAACAGACATGTGCTGAACGGATACATTATGTAACTAAACCCAAAAAAAGACAGGCACAAGGTTCAAATAATCCAGCTTCTAAAAGAGAAAGGATAGAAGCACTTACGTTTTTCTTAGTGCAACATAAGAGTTGAGTTCCTTAATCTGTGACATTACACACAAGGGAAAAATTACAAAGGAGGCATTAACAATTACAATCGTATTAACAAATACATAGTAGCAGATTCAAAGAGCAAAGGTGAGCTATAGATACACAATGAGGCTCAAATATCTACATTTAGTATTCAATTGGTCACAAATGCAACTAAATTGACCAAAATGGAATACGATTGATGCTGTAAAGTGGAACTCTAAGAAGGAGCTGAGATAATATTCCAACATTTACTCAGAATAAATTACATTTTAGTAATACTATCGAAAAGCTTCCATGAAATGCATCAGCACAATGATGATAGCAGATACTAGAACTGACCATAGATTGTTTTTCATCATTCAACTGCTTATTTACTTCAGGGGAATTTCTAGCTTCCTCGTCCTTGAGTTCACGGTCAAAGTCCTTAACCAACCTGACATTAGATAAATCATCAATGGATACACATGATCTAATCATGTTTTGTCACATTTGACTCATCTCATCCATTTCAAAAAGAAGTATTACAATTATGAAACGGTAGACAATGCAAGAAGATGATTCAAGCAAGAAACAAATACTCTTTTCCACACAAAACTAGCACTAAGAGGCCGAGAAAGGAAAGGCCAAGCGAATACCTTTTACAGTCTCTCATCTTGTCAGTGAGTTCCTCAAGTTGCTTGCTTTGTCTAGTAGAATCCTTGATCTTATCCAACCTCTGGAACCCATTCCTGCAATAACAGATACAATCTTTTGGTTTTACACTGAAAGATAATGTCTTTCCAAGTGAGATTAAGAAACATATCCTTAAGTCCTGTGTAAGAGAATAAGAAAAAAAATTTGAAAGAGAATAAGAAAAAAAAGCATTACGCGAGGGCTCGGAAATGGTCACGGATTTCGCCATGGATCTGTTCCAATTCAGGGCTCATCGGGAGATTCGAAGCCATGTCGCCGGAGATATTCAGATTCCGACGATAATCAAATCAGCCGGCGAACCCTAAAGAGAAAAGCTTCCCCAACATCCAAGAAAAAAAACCCTACTTTCACAAAAACTGAAGTTATTCTCCAAAAATAAATAATAATTAGGTAAAAAAGAATCTGACTTTGGAGAATGAAACAGAGCGTTCCAACAACGGCAAGGGAAAGAGAAGAAGCTTATGTCAGGTGACACTATTTTATTTTAATTTTCAACTATCACTTTAAACTCAATTTTTATTAAATTGAAAAAGACAGATATTCGCCCGTTAAGACAACGCAGCGCCTAACTTTTATTTATTTAGTTTCCGGGGCCCCAATACTTACAGTATATATCTATTGGTTTAAATAATTTTAAAATTATCTATCCACACCCAATCTTAATGGGGGTAGTAGACAACCACCATAACGTCACAATCTACCCAAACAACTAACAAAATTAATCAAATTTTCAATTTATATATAAAACGGTCAAATTCAAAAATACACATTGCTTGCTACATGTTAGACACAGCTTAAGCATTACAAGTAAACACTAATCGTCGTCGCTAAGATCATCATCATTGTAAACATCAAGATTGTCTTCACCATCATGTTCCTCAACGTTAGCAGAATCCATGTAACCATTCTCCTCCTCTTCCTCGTCTTCTTCATCACGGTCCTCCTTCTCTCCTCCGTCTTCATCTTGCAAAGCCTCCTCCTTCACAAACAAACACAAACATCACCATCATCATATTCAATTTCTCGTTATAGTTTTAGCTAAGTACCTCTTCTTTTTCAGAGGTCACAAGCCAGTCTGGGAGCAACCTATCAAGCAAAACATAGTTAAGACTCTGTGTTGGTCCATCATCATGCATCCGCCGTTTCAGCTGTTTCTCTCTGAGCCTTAAGTTGTAATGAACGTAAGTCAGTTCTTTCCTTGACTTTCTCACGAAACGACTCTGACATTCACCGTGGACTTGATCATACACACTCCACTTTGGCTCACAACCAACAGAGCAGCAAGTGTGGCTCAGTATCCGAACCGCTACTCTCTGAAGTTCCAAACAGCTTATCCCATGCTGTTGCCACCACGCAGCTGGATCCAGCTCTGTTCTTGTCCCAATGGCTATATCAGTCCCAAAATCACCTTTAGCAGAAGTATAATCCGGAATCTGAAAAACATTCCAACAAACATAACCTTGGTTTAGCCCACAAGTTCTAAAGAACAATGTGTGATCTTGTTTGAACTCACCTGCATCAATGCTGTGATTCTTCTCATGTTATCAGGCTCAAGCCGAACGATACATTCATTAACTCCACGCACAACCTCAGAATGCTGCATTTAACATCCAAAACATAAAGAACTTGCAGAGAGATTGTTAACGAATAATCATTACTTACTGCCATGAAATCAGGACGGTATCTGTAAGCAGGGTTGAAGAAATAAGCAGCAACGTAGAGGGGATGATGAAACAATGAGTTCCAATGGTAATCTATCACACGCCAGAACGGTCCATACTTCCTTGCATCATCGTTATGAATAGACTTTATCGCCATTTTGGCACGGCACATGTAACCATAAGCATATGGCAAAGACAGTCTCTCGCCAGCATCACCTACCATGTGTATCATCTGCATCACCGGATCAACAGACTTCAAAACGTACTGAACCTTCTTCCAAAACGCAGCGCTTGAGACCAGCTTCTCCACTTCTCTTCCCTCTTCAGACTTGGCGGCGGTCTGTGATAAAATCCATCTGTTGGATTGAAACAGCCCTCTGAGGTTGGCCTTGTGGTCCATAAGAGTTTGAAGAGTGGTGAAACTGGAAGCGTGGCGGGTGGATTCCGGTTTGAGAAGATCCATCCCTTGTGTGAACTCGTTCTTCATGAGATTGAGAAGCCAGGTTTGATTGTAGATGAACCTTGTGATTCTCTGGCTCTTCTCCAAGCACTCAGAGACATATTCAAGCTTTGAGATGTCTTCAAGAACCAGCTCTGTGGAATGCATTGCGCAGGGAGACCAGTAAAGATTCTTTCTCTTCTCTTCAAGTAACTTTCCAGCACTTCTACAGACTCCTGTGTTATGTGTAATAACCTGCACTACATTTTCCTCACCAATATCTTCAACTAGTTTGTCTAAGTACTTGAAAAGGCTTAAAGCATCTTCTGTTACATCAGTAGCATCAATAGAGGAGTGGAAGTAGACACCACGCGGGCACGAGATCAAGAAACTGATCATCGTCTTCCCCTCTGTATTAATCCAAGTGTCTGCAAGTATAGAACAACCTGTAACCATCCAAGAAGATCTGTACTCCCTCAAGTAGCCTTTAATAGTCGATATCTCGTCATGTAAGAGTCTATTAGAAAATAACTGCCCCGAGGGCACAACATATCCCTCTCCATAGAGACCAATCAGTTCAATCATCTTTTGAAAGTACAGAGAGTTCGCTGCTTCTGTTGGAACTCCTATGTGGTGGAAGAACTTGGAGATGGAGGAAGTGACTTCTCTTCTCGACACCACTCTGTTTGAGCAACCATTATACATTTTTATTTGCCTGCTTGAAGACGGTGACAGAAACGAGTTCCCCTTCACTCTCTTTGGTCTTGCTTCAGAGACAAATCTAGTGTTGGTTGAATCAAAGCTTCTTCTCTTGTCTTTACTAAACCTTCCATATTCAAGCATCAACCTATCTTGGCTAACTTGATAGAAGTCATGTTCCTCCTCTCCATCTTCTTCTTTCTCAAGATCCTGAGAGACCGTTAGAGCTCTCACGTCACCATCATCAGGCATGTTGTGTCTCTTCCCAGCTCGATGCCACTTCATATTCTCTTTAATCTTCACATAAACCTCCTCAGGAGCGGCTTTACACGGCGCAACCTCCCCAGGTATCCTCGCCAAGTGCTGCTTAAAACGGTTAATACCGCCACTCACAATCTTGCTACAATAATTACACTTCACTTTCTTCTTCCTCTCGTCCTGAGCAACACCATGTTCCCATCCAGGATCAACGTATCCTGAAGACCGTAGAAGACTAAAGATTGCTTCCCTTTGCTTCTCCTAGACAAACCACGTCGCCGCTCTTCCTCATCATCACCATCATCCTCAGGCTGATGATTGGAACAAGACAGTCCATTAACATTGTTACTATCCTCAGGCTGCCTTAGCTTTCGAGACCGTTGCAGAATCTCCTTCATCCTAAGAGACACTTCCTCTGGAGACTTATCGCAATAAGTCACTTCTCCTGATACACGAGCCAAGTGTTGCTTCAATCTGTATATCCCTCCGCTAACTATCTTCCCACAGTAGTTGCATTTGACCTTCTTCTTACGGTCGTCTAGTGCAACACCGTGCTCCCAACCTGGGTCTACTACTCCCGTTGGTGGAGCCATGCAAAAGCTTCAAGAAAGTTTCATACTTTATCAGTTCCAAAGTTTCAAACTTTATCAGTTCCACAACAAGAAAGTTTTAAACTTTATCAGTTCCACGAACATTAAAGTTTTAAACTTTATCAGTGCCATCAACAAGAAACCTGTTCAGCCTCACAATCTTTACAAGAGCTCTTAATAAAAACAAGAACATCAAGAAAAGGAAAGAGAAGATGAGAAGCTACATGATTCAACCTTTCTGGTGCTGGTGAGTCGGAGATTTTCAGAGTGGAGAAGATGAAGCGAAGTTGAAACACATTGTAAGCCGCCGAGGGGAGAGTTTTGAGCTACGAATCGACGGCGGGACGAGTCACGGGGCGAGATAGAGCTGGGTGAGGTAGCGAATTAACTCGACTCGGGCGATTTCTAGGGTTTCTGTCCTTGACTGACTCGTTGGTTTTTACAAATTTGCAATACCAGGACCCGTATGTTAAAAATATTACATTTAGCCGCGAATATAATAAAATGTTACATATTTAACTTTCTCTGTCTATGGCCCCGTCCTGTCAGATTTTTCGTTTTATCGTTTCGCTCTTTCTTCAATATGGATAAACCTATCTTTGAAAATGTCTGACCTTGCTCTTTCAGTTTTTGTGTTGCCGAAACTATTAGTTCTGATGTAAACACACATTTCTTATTAATGATAAGTTTATTACAACTGTAAAGTATATACAATGGTCAACAACACTAAACCAAAGAATAGCCAAGTGGTTTACATCATAAATAGATTGATAATTAATAGGAAATTCCAGAGTTCTTAACCATGTACTCTAATAGCCCTTTTCAAGATGGAGGTGGGAAAATGATGTTGCTAGGACCCATCTTGCCTATCAACTAGTCTACTCATCTCTTTAAAATCATTTTTTGAATTATTTATAATTAAAAAATTAAAAAAATTACATATATATCATTAAATCTAGTTAAATTTTTTTCCTTTTTAATGTATTTTTTTTCTACAACTTTTATTTTATTTTATTTTTCTCTATTTTTTTTTCCTTCTTCTACTTTCCACGATTTGAAGCCTTCTTCTGTTTTTCTTTCTTCTTCTTTTATTATTAATGATGAGAATAGAGAACATCAATTATGGGGTTGAACCTGAAATAACGATAGAGAACATCAACAATATCATCAAAGAAGGAGAAACTGCAGCGACTCAACCTCAATTAACGTCCGAAGAACATTTGGGTTTTGATCTATGATTCTTCTTCTTCTGGGTTTTTGATCTAGGATTCTTATTGTTCTAGATTTAAGGTTGTTAAAGTGAATTCTGAATTTCTCTAGTTTTAGGATTCTTGTCATTCTGGGTTTTTTTTTTCAATTTAGGGCTATTAAAGATATATGTATGAGTTTTGTATGATTTAGAATTCTTCTTGTTTTCCCTTTCAAGGAATTTTTTGTGTTTGTTTATTTGTTTCATCTTCAGATCTGGATTTTGTATAACTCGGTACTACTAACTCAGTCATATTCGGTATAACTAACTTAGTAATACTTAGTATTACACAGTATAACAAGTAGAACTCAATACAACTAACTCAATAAGTACTTTAGTATAACCAGTATAGCTCAGTCGAACTCAATATAACAAACTCAGTAGTACTCAATAATACACAATATTTTATAATTTATAAAGTATAACTCAATATAACTAGTAATGCTCAGTATAATTAATTTAGTAATATAACTCAATATAACTCGGTACAATTAAGTAATATTCAGTACAACCAAGTAAAACTATATTAGTATAGTATAGTATCCGAAATTCAAAATTTTGAAATTTAAAAAAAACGAAATTCTGGAAAAATTGAAATTTTGAAAATTTATCCAAAAATACAAAAGGGTAAAATCAGATACATGTTTCATTAAAGCCATAAAAGCATAGGAGATTTGAGAGGCCCATAGAAGATTGACTCTACCACAAGTGGAGACAATAAAGGTGATGACTCCCTATCAACTCTTGGAAATGAGCTGGATAAAGAGACGTGGTGAGAGGATCATCAAGCTGATTAACTAACTTCACGTACATTGTCTTAAGAAAACCAGCCTCAATGGATTTCCTAGTCTTATGTTGGTCTGCTTATGGAAGACTGAGTTGTTCACAATGTATATGACAGCAGTATTATCATAGTAAAGATAAGCTGGAGGTTGAAATCAAACTTCCATATCCACCAATAACCTGGATAACATCATCTCCTTTGTAGCAATAGCGATAGCATGAAACTTTGCCTCAACAATATTGTATGATATGGTGTCTTCTTTCTTAGAATGCTATGAAACCAAGGATCCACCAACAAACATGCAGTAACCAGTAATTGATCTATGTGTATCTCTGCAAGATCTCCGATCAGCATAAGCAAATCTTCTCAAATCAAATGAATCATCCGCAAGATAAATAACCCTGACCAACAGTCCCTTTTAAGTACCAAAGAAGCTTATGAAGTTTTTGGAGGTGAATGTCTCGAGGATTATGAAAGAATTGACAAAGAGTATTAACTGCAAAAGGAAATATATGATAGTAGTATGAAGATACATAAATTTCTCAATAAGCTTTATGTATGAGGAAGGATCAGAAATGGGAATACCGTCATCTTTGGAGAACTTGATACTCGGATCCATTGGTACCAAATAAGGTTTACTTCCAAGGAATCCAGTAGTAGAGAGCAACTCCAGAATGTATTTCCTTTGAAAAATTGATATACCTGCAGAAAAACGTGCAATCTCTAAGAGGCATCTCTTCTAGAGCCCCTAAATGTCAAAAGGCAATCTCTCATAGACACCCATATAAATATAAAGATAAATATTTATTTTAAAAATCGAAAATGGCTGAAATGACATAAAAACTGTGGAATAGTTGAAGTATTTACAAGTTTTACCAGGGTATAACCTACCCGCCCCGACCCGACCCGGAGTTATGGGCAATCCAATTAAACCGAATCATCTAACCGTTTAACCAGTCGGTTTTTAATAAGTCACTCAATTTAGTTACTCTCAGTTACTTGATTTTCTCATTTCGTTCGTTTCTATTATTCTGAGTCAACTTCTCAATCCAAACAAACCCTAATTTCGTTCCTCCCCTAAATCAACCGTGATAGCGAAAGGAGGAGAAGAATTCGGAGGATTCAATCGAGTGCGATGGTGGTCGAAACGAGAAGAGGAGGTAAGAGGAAGGATAATCCAACGAAGGAAGAGTCTCGGAAAGTGAAGTTTGCAAAGACGACGGCGGAGGGCTCCAATAATATCGAGAAGACGACGACAGAGAATGTTGACTCGACGACAAAGATAACAGAGACTGTTGAATCAACGGTACAAACGAGGGAGACGAGTAAGGATTCGACGGAAAATGATAATGAGAATGAAGTTTCTGAAGAAGGAAATGGAGGTGGAGAAGAAAATGATGATGAGAATGAAGTTTCTGAAGAAGGAAATGGAAGTGGAGAAGAAAATGATGATGAGAATGAAGGTTCTGAAGAAGGAAATGGAGACGGAGAAGGAAAGGATGATGAGAATGAAGATTCTAAAGATGAAGGTTCTAAAGAAGAAAAGGATGATGATAATGAAGGTTTTGAAGAAGAAAATGAAGAAAGAGAAGAGTTAGCAAATGGAGATAGAGCAGCAAACGAGAATGAGAATCCACCAGAACCCGAGGTAAGAAATTATCACTTAGGTATAGTAGGGGAAGTTGGATATAACTTGGATACAACTTGGATAACTTGTAGCAAAATTGGTTATAACTTGAAGCAAAATTGGATATAAGTTTAGTATAACTTGGATATAACTTCGATATAACTAATTTAAAACTTTGGTATAACTAATTTAAAACTTTGGTATAACTAATTTAAAACTTTGGTATAACTTGCAGGGTTTGAATGGAAATGTGGGACTCAATATACTCAAACCAACGAGGATGTTCTTCAAGTCCAGTGAATACAACAAAAAAATAAAGCTTGGCACAAGGTGTATGATAGCTAGCACGATTAAGACGCTAAAAAATCTGAAACCCAAGTTGTCTAACGCGGAGTGGAGCTGGTTCACGGAGCATCCCCAATTCAAACACATTTTCCACATGAAGAGTGAGAAAAACCATAGGGTTCAGGGAATGTGGATGTTGTTGCTGCGTACTGCAGATATCGAGAGGGTGAGAGAGAGGTGGTTTATTGTGAATGGGGTTTCCATCCGTTACGGGCTAAGGGAACATGGTTTGATATCTGGGCTATTCTGCCACAACTATCCTCTCGGCTACAAAGAGCTTGGTGGGACGAGGTTCGTTGATCGTCATTTCAAAGAAGGAGAATCTAGAAGGTTAGAGGATGTTAAGAATAAGCTGGTGAACATGGGACCCCACAAAGACATGCTGAAGATGGCGGTTCTATTCTTCTTAGCTTCTGTTGTTTGTGCGCAAACCAAGGTTGGACAAAATGCTAATGATGTGTTGGAGGTGTTCCAGAGAGCAGTGGACGATCTTGACTACTGCAAGTCCTTTCCGTGGGGGAGTTTTCATATGATTACATGCTGAAGGAGATCTCTCACACAATGGAGCATTTTGGAGGGGTGGTGAAAGAGAAAACATTATGGCCGCTTCCAGGATTTTGTGTTCCACTAGAGGTATGCAAAATCCCATTAAACTAGTCAGTCGCTATTGTTGTCTAACTGATGCAAAATGTTTTGTGGGTAACATCTTCTTGCATACGAGGCAATTCCTAAGCTAGGAGTTGCGTTCAGAGAGCCTGTTGATGGAGTTTTGCCCGACTGTCCGAGGATGTGCAAGACCTCATTCAAACGAAATGGATCGACAGGGGTGTCACTTGCTGTGATAAACAAGGAATTGGGTAACACAACTGTAAGTCTTCCTGTTAAACTGTGGTAGAACTATGGTAGAACTGTGAAATTATGGTAGAACTATGGTAGATCTATAGTAGAACTGTAAAAGTATGGTAGAACTATGGTAGAACTATGGGCGAAGCTTAAAATTAATTATGTTTGTGGCAGGTTATTGACAGCATCATCCCCACCAAAACTGCACAAGAAGAAAGATTGTTGAATGAGATTTTGGAAGATGAAGACGACGTTGATGTACCCGATTTAGTTGTGGAGAGTTGGGATAAGTGTTTGGATGCAGGTGAAAAGATATTTTTCAAAGACATGTTTGAGGAAGATGTAGCTGGGCGTGCAGAACAGCCAAAACCGATTGAAGATGCAGCAGGAGATGGAGTACAGATAGGTGAGCAGTCAGTTCAAGTGGGAGATGTTATGAAGTTGGTGAAAAGAACAATGAAACTGTTGAGGACAGTTGACAAGAAGGTTGACCAGTTGAATGGAAGATTGGAGCCGCTAGAGGAGTTTGTCAAGGAAGCACAAGGCAAAGCAGTAGAGGTAGATGAAGCAGAATCACAAGGGAAAGGTAAAAAGCAGAAACGCAAGAAGTCTTTAGGGAAAGGAAAAAAACAGAAAAGCTAAGTGAAGTCGAGTGAAGAACCTATGGTTTTATGTTTAATGTTTTTATTTTGTAGACAAACAAAGTCTTTGGATGTTTATCTAGTTTGTGATGTGGATTTAGAACTTTAACTATGTTATGACTATGTTGTTATGACTATGTTGTTATGCCTATTTTGTTAGGTTCTTATTGCTGAACATGAGATCTTCGACAGATTACAAACTTTAAAATGAACATAAGATAAGATTCAAGACTATCTAGAATTATAACATAAGTCTTGGACAAAGTACAAACTTTAAAATGAACATGAGATAAGATTCAAGATTAGCTTGAATTATAACATAAGTTTTGAAATGAAAAGAGACACTTATACAAGTCTTAACAAACAAAGACTTGTATTAACCGAAATTGAGAAATACATAGTTTTTTAGCACATCCATGAACTCAATACTTAGCAATCTCTTGGACGGGAGGTGGAGGTAATAAGCCTCTTAAGCTTAGCAATCTCTTCAGCCATATCATTGACCTCCATCCATAGGCGCCTCATTTCCTCCTCAACACCAAAAGTCCATGGCTGACGAAAGTGCATCCCATCGTCCTGCACAGTTTCACCCAGAGTATAACACAGTTTCACACAGTATGACTAAACACAGTTTCACCCAGAGTATAACACAGTTTCACCCAGTATGGCTGACACAATTTCTACAAAGAAGGAAATTACCTCATAATTCTTGCAGGTGAAGTACCTACTTCCAGGCAAGGTATCGAAATCGTGGCGATACTTCGGATTTGGAGACACATCCGTCTTGATTTCACCACCACATGGGCAACGGGTAGGAATTCCATATTGAGCATCGCAAATGTAACCTAACCTGTCGTAGTGTTTCTTCACCTTCTTCATCTCCTTCTCCTCTTCGTACGGATGAGTCATGGTCAGTAAAGGGGAAGGGAAAGAGTAAAATCGTGGATGTAGAGATAATATGAGGATAAAGAAAGAGGAAAGATAATGGATTATGAGATGTGTGTGTGGGAGTGGGAGGACGAGATGAGAGAAAAGAGTAGAGAGAGAGAGAGAGAGTGCTTGGCTTGGAAGTGACAAAAGTGAGTAGACAGAGCAAAGTTGACGAGACAAGAGGGAGGGAGAGTCACGAGAAAGGGAATCTACTTTGACCAAAATAATTGAAAATTTTGGAATATTTTGTCTTTGGCGCGAAAATAAAAATTATTTTCCCCCCAAACAAATTTGCTCATAGTTTTACTAAAGTTTCAGGTGTTACCAAATTTGTTCATAGTTATATTTTTCGTGATTTCAACATTTTTTAGTTTTACTTATAATTTAAATTTGTGAATAAAGTTTTACTTTTCATTTTTCCACATTACCATGGAAGCATAACTTAGAAGTGCAATAATATTGTTAAAATCACGAGAATTATAGAGTACTACTTTGTAAGCTGCTCTTTATTAAGAAAGTGATCTTGGAAAGACTATATAATGCATAAGATAAAATGTGATTTCAATGAATCATGGTAGTTAATATTTGTTATTTTGAGAGGAGTATTGTCGATGAATGTGATGTTGATGAATTAGTCAAGTGATTGTGGTTGGATTAGAGCGGATTATGTCATGGTAATATCTCTTAACTTAGTAACACCTTTATTAACTTAGTAACACCTTGTTTTACTAGTTTTCCGTGGTTTTCCAATACATAGTTGAGACAATACATAGTTGAGAGTTTCCAAACAGAGAAACATAAGTAAACACAGAGAATACATAAGTAAACACAGAGAATACATAAGCAAAAGCAACTCTAGTTTGGTTCACTTGGATTATTAGTACGCATTCCAAACAACAGCCAACTAAACCCGAAATTTGTCCTCCGACGCCTTACATTTTGTGTCCTTTTACGCCGTTCTCCAACTGATGGATTCCTATTAACCTTTTTCCTTCCCTTCCTCGTTACCTTTTCTGGAGGTATGATCTGGAGCTTTTTGATGTGATCTGGTACATTCCATTCAGACTTGTCCGGCACAGAATAAATGGTCCTGTAATAAGCCATTGCCCAAAGTTCTGTCCAGTAATACTGTGAGCTCAACTGATGATACTCTATGTGGACCTCACGTCGACGACCATGAGCAGCAGGTACCTCAAGGAAATATAAGTAAGCAGCAAGTCCGTGAAGACAAGGATACTTTTCATAATCGTATACCTTGCAGCTACATGTCTTCGCTATCAAGTTCACCAAATAAACCTTCCCATCGTCAATGTCGGTTACCTCGTACTCAAGATCATAACTATTCAGCTCACGAACTGGCGTTTTCTCAGCTTTGCCCCATATGTTGTGCAAATGGTTCTCAACCAGAGGAACCAGTTTGGTATCAATCGATCCAGACACGGCGTCCTTCCGATGTTCATTAAACCAGTCAGAAATCTTTTTGATTATTGTATCCAACATTGGTATCAAGGCATACCTCCTTGCGTCCCTAAACGCGCTATTCATTGACTCCACACTGTTGCTAGTGTCCAAGTTGTATCTACAACCTGGAAAATAGACCCTAGCCCATGTTTCTTTGTTAGTGTTCTCCTCCACATATTTGAAGGCTGAAGGATATCTCACTTTAAAAGATGCATAAGCAGCCTCGAACTCATGCACTGTGTAATACCTAGCCAACTCCATAAATCTCCATGCCACTACGGCTTTGCTGGTGTTACAAGCATGATTTCTCACATTCTGAGCTAGATGCCATATACAATGGCCATGGTGAGATTGTGGATACACATTTGCTACAGCAGTGATGAGGCTCTGATTCCTATCACTCATAAATACTATTTCAGAAGAGTCCGGTATAACAGTTTTGAGCATCTCGAAAAACCAAGTCCAACTAGCATTATTCTCACCGTCGAGTACCCCAATCGCGAGGGGATAATGGTGACGATTAGGATCTTGAGCTTTAGCAAATACTAGTACACCGCCATATCCGTTCTTCAAAAACGTAGCATCCACAAGAATCACTTTCCTCATGACCTTAAACCCTTCAATGCAAGCTCCTAAAGCTATGAAAAGGTACTTGAACTTACCTGCCTCATCCAACTCCACCCTTGTTGTTGTTCCGGAATTAACCTGCTCTAACATGTACAAGTAGCTATACAACATCTTGTAGCTGTCTTCTGAATTACCACGCAACTCACGCATAGCTAGATTTTTCCCTCTCAAGGCTGTGGAGTAAGATACTGAAACACCCAGTTTTAACTTTATTAAATCCATAATATCTCTTGGAAGAGGAGTCCTCAGTTTTCCAGGATATTCCTCATTCAAAAAAGTTGCAACTAATTCTGCAGAGCCTTTCCTCTTGATGTTGCAGCTATTACTTTGACTAGTCCGAGAGCATGTATGCACACCCCCGTACCTCCTAATAGAAAAAAATTCCGTCTCTGGAATCCTCGCAGCTCGTAATCCCCATTTACAGCTTTCATCACAACATTCTAACACCAACCGTTTACGATCAGATTTTTTAATAACATAACGAAAGCTTTCACGAAATGCAGCTCTATCCACCAACTCTTGAAGTGATCTCTTGTTTGAAAATTCCTGCAGCTTAAACAGACCCAAACCGTCTCCCCATTCTTCTATAACTTGACTACATTTTAGTAAAGGTGGCTGCTCAATATACCTAACTCTCATATTGGTTTCTATATTAGCACTGCTATCCATCTCAGCTGCAGTCTCCGTCTCAGCTGCAGTCTCCGTCTCAGCAATGTTGTATGTATCCATAAAATCATCATGTGTTGTATCGTCACCATTCTCTGCTTGTATCACCTCCTTCTGTTGATTTGCTTGCCCCTTTTCAACGTACAGAGTTATGGCGTTAGGTCCGACTACATCATCATTTCCCTGCAACACTTCGTCATTCATACCAAACAACTTCCGCCCACTCTCGACAGCTTATCTAACTGATCCGAGTTACTGCCTCTACTCGTCTCCTTCACTAACAAAAGACTTCTACGGTTGTCTTTATCAATGGAAAGAAGGTAACCGAACAAATCATCATCATCACAAATTGTGCACTCTTCTGATTCTTCACATCCAAACACCATCGGCTTGTACTTCAACGCCAGTTTTACATTCCTTTCATCTAACCTCAGCTTTTTATACAACCTTTCTTCTACCATTGCCAAAGTTATAGCCTCCACTGTTGTCTTGATGGTTATACAATAGATGCGATCTCTGAATTTGAAATGTAAGCACATGTGTTTCGACATTGCATCCTGCAAAAACAACAAAATAGAGTTATAGTTATACCAGTTGCTCTTTGTTCTACATAGTTTTAATCAGTTATACTAGTTTTACCTATTTCTATTTCAACTACAATCAATTGAAATTGAGGTTTCGTGTACTATAAACTCAATATATCTCAATATATGCCTCTGTTTCACATGAGGTAATTGCTCCACATACCAAATCTCATCTAAAAATAATCATATATATATATATATATATATATATATATATATATATATATATCCAATTACAAACCCAATCGAGGGAGAGGAGAGGAGAAGAGAAGAGAACATGCATTCTGGCCTACTACTCTAAGCCTTAACGGTGGAAATGTTTTCGTCCGGCTGCGTCCTCCTGGAGAATCTACCAACGTCTTCGAAGCTCAAGCTAAGAGGATCCGATAAATGGGGAGAGGACGACGTCGACGAGAGGAGAGGAGAAGTTCACTCAGCTGGGCTCGAGCAAAGAGGAGAGGAGATCTTTGATCCGATAAATGGGGAGAGGACGACGTCGAGAGTCCTCCGACGTCAACGAGAGGAGAGCAAGTTGACTGAGGCTGAGCTGGGGGCTCGAGCAAAGAGAAGAGGAGAGGGGATCTTTTGATTTCTTTTTTTTCATTTAATTTTAGTAATTGTTTCACTCAATTCGATTTCAAAACCGAAACCGAAACCCACCTCAACCAAACCCGAAACGAAACCAGCTGCCTGATTTTGTAATTTTTTTTTTCAGCCACGAAGGGCGTTTTGGTCTTTTCATCATTCATTAACTCCAGAGGGGCATAGGGGATTGAGGGAGCCCATAAGGGATTTTGCCTTTCACACTTAAGGGCAATGGAGCAATTGCCTCAATCTCTAAGCTCAAGAAATATTTTTCTTGGCCAAGATCACGTAGCTTGAAGTGATTCTTTAATTTATCTTTAAACACCATCACTGCAACATCATTATTGCTAACAATGAGTATATCATCTACATACACTAACACTCCAAGAAGAATCCCATTAGTAAACGAAATGAATAATGTATGGTCTCCATGAGATTTGGAGAAACCCATACCAACCAGAGTGCAAGAAAGCTTGAGAAACCACTGCCTTGAAGCTTGTTTGGGACCATAGATTGATTTATGAATTCTACAAACCACATTAGGTGGTAAAGCTTCACCCGTAAGATTAGTATAACCAGTTCATATATATATCTTCTTCAAGATCTCCATTCAAAAAAGCATTTAAAATATCTAGTTGACTAACATACCAGTTCATCTTAGCAACAACCAAAAGGAGTAACCTCGCTAATTTATGTTTAGCCACTGGTAAGAAAGTCGCTTCATAGTCCAAGCCTTCTTGCTGAGTGAGTCCCTTTGCAACTAGTCTCCCTTTATATATCTCCAGAGTACCATCCGCATTGTATTTGATGGTGAAGATCCATTTTATCCAGTGGTCTTTTTATTTGGTGGAAGAGTTGTTATAGTCTAAGTATGAGTTCGAGTCATAGCATCAATTTCCACCTTTGCTGCATCACTCCAAACCATAATTTTTTTTACTTCAAAGTACTTTAGGGGAATGAAGGTATTGGTGATGATGTTTATGAAAGCACGAAAAGGCTCACACTACAAGAAAACTAAGCTTTTACTAGGAAAATTTACTAGGAAAATAGTTCCTCGTAAAATTACTACGAGTTTACTTCGATTTTACGAGGAAACCAGTTTTCCTCGTAAAGTGCTCGTAACCTTACGAGAAAAAGGTTTCCTCGTAAAATCGAAGTAACCTTACGTGGCTATTACGAGGAAAATGACATTTTCCTCGTAAACTCATAGTAACCTCTCTCCTCGTAAAGTCCTAGTAATAGTTTACTACGAAATTAGGAGGAAAGGTTTTGTTACTACGAAATTAAGAGGAAATGGATAGAAAATATTGAATTTAAATCAAAAACGTGTTTTGTACTTACTTTTCCTAGCAATTTCCTAGTAAATTCTCAGATTCTAAAATTCCTATAAATACCACCATATGTGATTCATTTGAAACACACCAAAAAAATCAGCTATACGCTTAATCAAACATAAAAAAAATGTCTGGTCCGGGAAATATTTTCGAGTTGCGGAAGTGGATGTATTCACACAGAGATAATGGGAGGGTGACGAAAGAATTTCTCGAAGGGTTGGAGACGTTTATGCATCAAGCAGATTCTACACCACTCACGCAGGAAAGTGGTAAGATGTTCTGTCCTTGTCGGAAATGTTGCAATACCAAATTAGGCCCTCGTGAAAATGTTTGGAAGCATTTAATAAATAAAGGTTTCATGCCATATTATTATATTTGGTATCAACATGGAGAAGATGCTAGTTGTAGGAATGAAGGTAGCAGTAGTAATAGCAATTTTCAGATTGAACCGGTTGAGCATTTGCGTAATGAAGGTAGCAGTAGTAATAGCTATCATCACCAAGAGGAAAAAATGGTAGATTGTGATAGGGTTCATGATATGGTAGGTGATGCCTTTGTAACTCATGATGATGATGAAGTTGAAGAACCTAACTTAGATGCAAATTTTTTTTATGAAATGTTAGAAGCTGCGAATGAGCCAATTTACAGTGGTTGTAGAGAAGGTCTGTCAAAATTGTCGTTGGCTGCTAGAATGATGAGTATTAAAACCGATCACAATCTACCTAAAAATTGTATGGATGCATGGGCAGACTTGTTTAAAGAGTATTTGCCAGAAGACAATGTGTATGCTGAATCTTATTATCAGATTCAGAAATTGGTATATAGTCTTGGGTTGCCCTCGGAGATGATAGACGTTTGCATCGACAACTGCATGATTTACTGGGGAGATGATGAGAAGTTAGAAGAATGTCGATTTTGTAAGAAGCCACGATTCAAACCGCAAGGTCGAGGGCGTAATAGGGTACCGTACCAAAGGATGTGGTACCTACCAATCACAGACAGATTGAAAAGATTGTACCAATCTGAGGAGACTGCTGGAGGGATGAGATGGCACGCCGAGCATACTCAGACGGATGGGGTGATGACTCATCCATCAGATGCAAGAGCATGAAAACATTTTAACAATGTACATCCACATTACGCTAGCAATAGCCGGAATGTGTATCTTGGATTATGCACTGATGGATTTAGTCCATTTGGAATGTCTGGGAGACAATATTCATTGTGGCCGGTATTTCTTACACCGTATAACTTGCCACCGGAGATGTGCATGCGACGAGAGTTTCTATTCATGACCATATTAATACCTGGTCCAAAACATCCAAAAAGATCTCTCGACGTTTTTCTACAACCACTGATAAAAGAGTTGAAAGATTTGTGGTCAACAGGGGTGAGGACATATGATTGTTCAACGAAAATAAATTTTACGATGCGAGCGATGCTTTTGTGGACCATAAGTGACTTTCATGCATATGGTATGTTGTCTGGGTAGACTACACATGGGAGATTAGCTTGTCCATATTGTAATGGAATGACAGATGCATTTCAATTGAAGCATGGTAGAAAGACTAGTTGGTTCGATTGTCACCGTCGATTTCTTCCGGTTCACCACCCATACCGAAGAAACAAGAAATTGTTCAGGCACAAAAGGGTTGTCAGGGACACTCCTCCTCCATATTTAACTGGAGAACAAATCGAAGCACAAATCGATTACTACGGTGCTCTAGAAATAGCTCTTCGTGGTGGGAATTGGCATGTTCCCAGTAATATGCCTGATTATTATGGTGTTCAGCACTTTATCAAGTGGTTGAGGAAACATGTATTTATTTATTACTTAAATTGTATGCATACATTAGCAAAGTAAGTTTAATGTCTAATTATTTAACTTTTTTTGTTGCAGGTTGATTATGACGATCCTGAGTATCCCGCATGGTTTCGCGAATTACTTCAAGGTCCAGTTGCAAAGGTCACTACATCATCGATGTATTTCACCGAGGCTATACTTTCATACCTATGACTATGGTAGACACCGGGCGACAAGTAATTATGAAATATGTGTGAAAGGCGAAACAGATTTCTACGGGATCTTGCAGGAGATTTATGAAGTTCAATTCCCGGGTATGAGTTTGAAATGCGTTATCTTCAAGTGTGAGTGGTACGACCCCGTCGTAAACAGAGGTGTTCGGATTAACAAGAACGGTGTAGTTGATGTCAACGGTGGACGAAGGTAAATTCTTTTTTTTAATATCCAAGTTTTCAGTATTAATTAAATTTTACATAATGATCTTTATTTTCGTAGGTACAACAAGTTCGAGCCTTATTAGCTTCCCAAGCAGATCAAGTTTGCTTCATTCCATACGCTCGGATTACTACCTCGGGAATAAACGGGTTAGCTGTTATCAAAGTTACACCTCGAGGACGAATAATCGCTGGAGATGAACCACCATTACAGGAAGAAAACACCAATGAGATCGAGGTAGCTGAAGCAGAAATTGATGAGTTCTTACTCATTGATCCGCATAATCGTGAATATGAAGATGTTCCTGATCACTCAACAGACGAAGGTGTAGATGACGAGTTTTTAGAAAATGATGATGTTTCAACAGATGACGACAATTTATCCGAATGAATTATGTATGTTTATAAGTTTGTTTAATCACAAAAATGAATTTGGATTATATATGTTTTAAGTTTGTTTAATCACAAAATCAATTTGCATTTGGGGTTTGGGGTTTATGTGTAGAAGAGGTTAGGAGTTTGGTGGTAGAAGAGGTTATAAGTTAAGGAAGTTGTGGTTTGGGGTTTGGGGTTTCGAGTTTAGGGATTTATAAACCCTTTCCTCGTAAAACCCTAGTAATAGGAAACACGGGCATAGCTGTTTCCTCGTAAGGTCCTAGTAAGGTTTACTAGGGCTTTACGAGGAAACAAACGCGGGCATAGCTACTTCCTAGTAAGCTGGTTTCCTCGTAAATGCCTAGTAACTGCCTTACCGAGGACCTTACGAGGAAATAGAAACACGGGCATATCTATTTCCTCGTAAGGTCCTAGTAACATTACTAGGGCTTTACGAGGAAACCAAATTCCTTATATATACTCGAGCAATCCAGTTTCTCATTTGCTAGTAACTTTCTCTCTAAATCCTCTAAAGGTACTCTCTAATTCGTAGTTAGGTGATTAGATTAGGGAATTTAGATTAGGTGGTTAGTTTAGGGAATTTAGATTAGGGTGGTTAGTTTAGGGAATTTAGATTAGGTGGTTTACTTTTATTTAGTGTTTTTTAAATTATACGGGGAATTAATGTTTCGATTTTTTTTTTAAAATATAGATGCCTAGACAGAGCAAGCTTGCTAAGGCTGCCGGTAAGAGGACGTCGTCTCTCGAGGGGAGTCACTACGGAGACATGTTTGGGCGTCAGGATGCTCCGGGTTCATCTTCGTCAGCTCCTGGTTCATCTTCGATTCCCGAGGACTCAGGGAGCTTCTACGGCGTCCCGGGAACCACATCCTCCTCCTCCTCCTCCACCGGTCGGGGTTCATCCCGATTTGGATGTGCCGCCGAACGCACCCTTTGCGGTGTACACGGTGGAGGATATTTTGGCCCTTCCAGCCAGAGAAAGGCTCGCAGAGTTAGGACCCTATCCGACGGGACGGCCGAAACGTATTATGGTATGTTTTAATTTTTAATTTTTTTTTAATTTATTTCTTAATTAACAAAATATTTAGAAATTAATCTAATTAATGATTTATTTTGTGTCTTTCCAGGTTCGGTGTTGACAATTGTGTCGGATCTAGAGTCTCGGACTGTATTAAGGGATACTTTCTTGATCCAGCTCCAAACTGGAAGATGACGGCGAGCCACACAAAAAAGACGTGGTTCAAATCGTTCGCTGTAAGTTTAATTAGTTAATTTATTTTTAATTATTTAAAATTATTAATATTATTGAGCTAATTCGTCTTTTATTTTTTCTGGTTACAACAAAAGTATCGTTGGTCTATTGGGATTCACCAGCGGGTGAAGAAGGAGTTTGAGGCCAAGGCAAGAGCACGATTGCTCGACATGGTCTACAACTGGAAGGGCGACTATCATGTATATATTTATAAATTATAATATATATATAGTTTTAAAATATTATATATTGACTTTAATTAATTCTATTTTTTTTAAAATCAGGTGGATGGTTACGAGGCCGGGAAACCCGATTGCCTCACCACCACGGTGTGGGATGGCCTCATCAGCTATTGGGAGTTGCCGGACTCGGTCAGAACCTCCAACACAAACTCCGGGAACCCGCATGACCAAAGACGAGCATGGCAACACGAAGGTGCTTCACACCACGGGTCGAAAACCTCACGCGGGAATTCGTCTAGACATGGTAAGATGATTTTTAATAACTATTTAATTTTATTTTATTTAAATATTTTAAATTAATATTTAATTTTATAAATTAATTTTAGGCTAAGGAGATAGGAGTTCTTCCATCTCTGAAACACCTTTACGAGAGGACCCACCGGAACAAGGCTGAGTAGTTTGTAGATCCTGCTTCCGAGCGGATCTACAACGAGGTTGTTGCCCGAGTTGACGAACGTCACACCCAGCTGACTCAGCAGACTGGGACTCTAGTCATATTATCCACTGTTGAGTGGATAAGATTTACGAGGAGGTAAATAATTTAGTTTTACTATTAATTTTTAATATTTTTTAAAAAAAATCATAATGTTATTAATATTTTTATTTACAGGTCGCCCCTAGGAAAAATGGCGTATCATCGGGATTGGCTCGGTTAACGATGTCCCTGCAGCGACATCGTCTTATCATCAGGAGCAGCATGATGTCAATGCTCAGCTACGCTCGGAGTTGTCTTCGCTCACCGAGCATGTCACTTCTCTCACCGATGTCCTCGAGATTATGGTGGTTGGAAACCCACATTTGGAGGAGATGTTGCGTCAGAGACGGGAAAGCGGAGGGATTCCAACCCAACAACATCCACCATCACAGTCACAGCCGGCCACCAACTATGGAGAGGATTTCTCGAGCCAGGACGACTTCGTTCAGCAATTTCACGACCACCATCCCTAGTTTTTTTTTTATTTTTAATTGTATATTATGAATTTTAAAACAATCTGTATATTATTTAGTTATTTATAAAATATTTTGTTTTTTAATTTTTATTTATAATTTGATTTTTTTTAATTTTTAAAAAATAAAATAATTATATTTATAATTAATATTTTTAATAGGGAAAAAATATTTCGAAGCAAAATCATCGTAAAGGTTCCAAGTAAAATCCTCGTAAAAGGTTCTAGTAAGTTCCTCTTAAGTCTTTACTACGACCTTACGAGGAAACTAATACTACGATCTTACGAGGAAACCATACGAGTAACTTACGAGGAAAACATACCTACGCCTTTACGAGGAAATGTTTCCTCGTAAATTAGCTACGACCTTACGAGGAAATAGACTTTACGATGAACATGTTTCGAGGAAACGAGTTTTCCTCGTAATTTCCTAGTAAAAGGCCATTTACTAGGAAATTACGAGGAATACCTGTCCTAGTATTGGACGAGTTTTCTTGTAGTGTCACATACATATGAGTAAGAGATATAATTTGCAATATGATATAAGTAGTGTTAGTAGTATTATAGCAATGAAAGTCATGCAAGTGTTTTGAGGTTTTGATTCGTGAGGAACCAAACACTGGAAGATGGCACATCTTTAGGGAGATGTGTCTCAGACGACGTTGCGTGAAGGGAAAATATCATGGGAAGCAGGAAAATAAAATCGAGGAAAAAAATTTTAGTAACATCTAAGATAATAGATTGTATCAAAGGAAAATATCCGCATGAAATATGACATGTCATGAAACAGAAATAGAATGTGTCTATATTTTAATAACTTGTACCCTTTATACCCATCATGATATCCTAGAAAGATATAAGCTCTATCTCTAGGTTCAAAACTTATGTCTACTTTTAGAAAATGTAGAACTATAGCATAAACACCCAAAACTCTTAAAAAAATTATATTCAGGGGATTTGCTAGTTAACTTCTCGTAAGTTGACACGTTATTAAGGACTGGTGTGTACAACCTATTGATTAAGAACATTGTTGTTAAGATGCAATCTCCCCAGTAAAAAATGATATTCATAGATTTTTTTTAGAGAAAATTACTAGAATGATACACAAAAGCTTGTATATGACTAGAATAGTATACATTTTCTAAAAATTACTAGAATGTTTTTAGACTCCTAGTAAATTACAATAAACACCCTTGTTTAATTTTGTTACTATTGATACAAATTTTAATTATTAAATCCACATCATAATTTTGACAATCCACGTCACTAACTAATTTGTGTCATCAACAGTAACACTGGAAAATCAACAGTCCCATATCTCCGGTGAACAAAAAAAAAGTCTTAATGTCACAACTTCTCCGTCACAACTTTCGTTAAACCCTAACCGATTACGAAATCACGAAATCATCTTCGTCACAACTAATACTCTCGTTTCAAACAGTGTTTCGATATCGTAAATCATCTTCGTCGACCTCGTTAAACCCTAACCGTCTCCGATATCATCTTCGTCGACATCCTCTTCTCCGCAAAAGTTTCGACGTAATCGTATCTACGACATCATCTTCTCATCTTCTCTGGTATGTTGTGCCTGAGTTTGATTTACGACGTGTCTGAGTTATAGATTATGTTGTTACTGAGTTATTGTATAGTGTGGCTTAGTTGAGTTTGATTTATGAAGTGGCTGGTTTATTGATTATGATCCGACTGAGTTATTGATTATGTTTTGGCTGAGTTATTGATTACTGTGGCTGAGTTATATATTATGTTGTGGCTGAGTTATTTATTATTTATGATTTGGCTGAGTTATTGATTATGTTTTGGCTGAGGTATTGATTATGTTTCGGCTGAGTTTTGTTTCTATTACGACTGCCTTATATGGTGGCTGGGTTATTTATTATGTTGTGGCTGAGTTTTGTTTCTATTGCGGCTGATTTATCTATATATGTGTTTTAGGATCAGATGGCTATTTCTGAAGATCAAGCACGGGATTATCCTCCACGACTTTACACTGAAGGGGCTTCTAATCTAGAAAATAAAGAGATTGATCACAATTTGCAGATGGGAGATTTCCCTAACGTCAGAGAAGCAATAGGACGAAATGTGTGGGATCACATGAGGCAGGGTCCTCTTGGAATTATTGTGAAGCTAGCTGAACGCAAAAGCGTGTGGTCTGGTAGGACTGTCCACTATCTACTATGTCGACAACTTCGAGTATACAAGAAGGAGATTTGTAGTCTAGTTGGTGATGAACCTATCAGGTTTAGCTTAAACGAATTTGGTGAGATCACTGGGTTAAACACAGATCCAGTGCCAACAGAATGTTTTGAACCTGACCAATACAGAACGTTTTGGGAGGAGTTGAATCTGCCGCTTGGGATGGGACCCAAGTTAGATGAACTGAGGGAAGCATTAGAGGTATGTCCGGCCTGGAGTTTTGAAAAGCGTAAATGGTTAGGGTTGTTACTTCTTCAAGCGATGGGACTTTATGCTTTGCATCCTAGGATACCATTTGAAAGTGCAAAAAGAGTATTCGACGATGAAGCCATGATGACGTATCCATGGGGTCGGACTGCATATGAAGTTCTTGTTGACTCTATTAAGATGTTGAATCCACAAGGAAGGACATACACCATAAACGGTCTGAAGGACGTGTTTTTGGTTTGGGCGTATGAATCTGTCATTTGTTTTGGAGAGCGTTTTGGGAGAGTGGTCAATGAGCAAGAAATTCCGCTTTTTAGATGGTGTGGAAAGCGTACACGTTCAAGTTTTGATACTGTCATTACTGAGGAGATTAGAAAACATGGCGAGGTAAGATGTCAACTGATTTATTATTTATTTGTTGGCTGGGTTATAAGTACTTATGTACTTAAGTGGCTGGGGTTTTTGGTATTAGTTATTTGATGGCTGAGTTAGCATGTATAAAGTGTCTGAGTTGTTAGTTATTTTATGGCTGAGTTATTAGATGTATTACGAACACCAAAAACCCAGCCACCATATAAACAATATCTCAGCCACTTGGTATTAGTTTGATGGCTGAGTTAGTATGTACATATTGGCTGGGTTTCTTGATATTAGTTATTTGATGGCTGAGATAGTGTTTATATGGTGGCATGGTGGCTGAGTTTTTGGTACTTTGTGGCTGAGTTATTAGTACTTTGACAACTGAGTTATTATGTATTCGGTGGCTGATTCTGTAGGTGCGCGTAAGAAAAATGGTTATGAAGGACTCCGTAGAAGAGATGTTTCCTCAGTGGCCGGATGAAGCAGCTGACCCGCAACTCGTTAACTTGATAACAGACATATATGCAGGTCGGTTTGTTAGAGGTTTTTGGGGAACATAGATGAAACGCAAACAAACAAACAAACACAAAGGTTTTTGGTGTTTCGTCAAACGCTGAGCCACCCATTAAGAAGCAGAAGAAAGTGAGCAGCTTCCAAGAGGATGAAGCTGCTGTGGAGGGAAAGGGTGCTTACGAGAAGGAAGGTAAGGATGATATTGGAGAAAATCCGATAATGATGAAAATAATGTATAGTCTGGATAGAATTGTCTCAAAAATAGACAGCCACGAGAACAACTTCGAAAACTTCAACGCGCGGTTATCCAGAATCGAGTCCAGTTATACGAACATTCCTGATTTAGTCAGAGTTGCAGTGGACGAGTGAAAAGAAAATGGTTAATGCATTTAAGCCTCTTACGCAAATGCTACCTACGATGTTGAATCAAAATATTCCTTCCAAACTCCGAAAACAGAGAAAGAAGCAGTTTTCGTTCCGAAGGAGGAAAGACGATTACATTCCCCAAAACACCCAAATTGGTGATTGTGGAGTGTATGCATTGAAGTTTGTGGAATGCTTAGCGCTTGGCGTGACTTTTGCTGGGATAAATGATAGGAATATTCAAGGTATACGGGCGAAGATGGCAGCAGAGATCCTGGATGAAGGAGGAACTGACTTCTATTCCCAGTTTGATTAGCCTTTGAACGATTTGTATATTTTTTTGGTAATGGTATATTTTATATAACCCAGCCGCAACGTTTCTATAATCCAGCCGTCTAGCCTTATATAACTCAGTCATACCACAAACATACCCTAAAATCGAAAAAGTTTAATATAACCCAGCCGCAACGTTTCAATAATCCAGCCGTCTAGCCTTGTATAACTCAGTCATACCACAAACATACCCTAAAATCGAAAAATTTTAATATAACCCAGCTGAAACGTTTCTATAATCCAGCCGTCTTGCCTTATATAACTCAGCCACACCACAAACATACCCTAATATTTGGAAATGTACTTTAAAAAGTTATTATAAATTAATATTATCAGTTTTGGATGAATATTTAATTAACACAATGTGTATACTTCATTTAATTTACAAGTTTCGGATTGACCATGATCTTGAGGTATAAGTTGTCTTACAAATACTTAAAACCTTATGTAACTATATAGGTGTTGAACGCACCAAATACAAAGTACCATATAATTTTTTTTTCAATTGAATTTGTGTAATTTCTTATATTTTACAGTGGTACCTAAACCATAAACCCTAAACCCTAAACCGTAAACCCCAAATACTTAACCCTAAACCTAAAACATAAAATTATCCTAAACATAAAGTCAGCCATAACAAGCTAATAACTCAGCCATTGGGCGGGAACTTGAAAATATGTTTGTGTGGGAACTTGAAAATATTCCAACACATATCTCGCCCAGCTCTATATAACGATGTAATAAAGCAACTTTTTCAGAGGAAAAGTGGGGATTAGGGTTCTAAAGGAAAAATGTCTTCCTCCTCTAACACTATCTCTTCAAGAAATGTAAACCGAGTACGTACGAATGGAGAAAGAGGAACACCAAAAACAATGTTGGTGTGGTGCAGCCTCAGAGATATGTACATCCGGATCAGCTAAAAATCCAGGAAGATTGTACTATTGTTGTGCAAGAGGATATAATAAGGTTAAATTTTGTTCTTATTTGCCATATATTCATTTCGTGCTACTGAGATCTGATTATTATATTAGTGCAAGCAGAGACATTTATTCAAATGGGCTGATGAGTGCTTGGTAGAAGAGGTTGAGGATATGAAGTTAGTAATGAGTGACATGAACGAAGACTTGACCGATGTCAGGGCTAAATTCGGTCGGTTGGAGAAAGAGTTTGAAGGAATCAAGATGGAATCAGAGGGGCGATGTGTAAGGAATGTGGTGGTTTGTGTGTTATTTGTGGGCATATTTTGCTATTATTCATTAATGTAGTCTTGTATCGTTTATCAATAACCCAACTTATAGTTCAATAAATCAGCCGTACAATTCAATAACTCAGTCGTATTGTTCAATAACTCAGTTGTATTGTTCAATAACTCAGCCTTTAGTTTCAAAAACTCAGCGTTAATTTTTCATAACTCAGCCTTAAAGGTCAATAACTCAGCCGTTAGTTTCAAAAACTCAGCGTTAATTTATTATAACTCAGCCCTAAAGTTCAATAACCCGGCCTTTTATTTCACAAACTCAGCCCTAAAGTTCAATAACCAAGTCTTTTGGACTTGTAATGTACTCTTTTTTAGTCTCTTCGACTCAAACCGTCAATTTCAAAAACTCAGCCGGTAGGGAATAATAACCCAGCCGTCAATTTATATAACTCAGTCTTAAAGTTCAACAACTCAGCCGGTAGGGAATAATAACCCAGCCTCAATTTCAATAACTGAATAATAACCCAGCCTCACCATATGAGCTAAAGTTATCATCTTCGGATGACGCACCATCTGAGTCATCGAACATATCAAATCGGCTATCAAATTCACTGTCTTCTTCGCCTTCTTCATCTTCTCCAACATCTTTCTGTTTTTCTCCGTCCAAGATATTATAGAAGGTATTCTCATTGTCGTTCTGTTCCTCCTCCAAACTAAAATCATCGTATCTAGATTCAACTTCTGCTTCTGAGCTGAAACTGTATAATATATTACTCTTCTCTCCCGCTCCGTCTTTCCGGCTGATCTCATCATCCTCGTTCTCTGTAATCTCTACACAGAGACGTAATCTTTCGGTTTTCCTTAGGCTTTAAAATATTTGCAATTGACGAGTATTGGAGATGTAAACTGGTGGCGTGTCGTGAACCATTGTTTTCAAAGCTTTATTCGAGAACTGGTAGCTTAGCTGAATCTGATGGCTCGACTCATTCAATCCGTAATCATCGAGTACTGACTTTGCGAGTTCGTCGTGTGTTGTTTTCTCATTTGCATGCAGAACAATACATCCTCTACTGTCGGGTGTGAATACATATCTGTTTTTCTTAATCCAGTTACCTGAAATAATAATTACTGGATCCATAAGATTTTAGAGAAAGAGAAGAAGGTGAAGAACAGATAGCGGCGTCTGTAACATAAACCCTAATTTCGTTGTTGTAGTTAGTAATGACATGGAAAATAAAAGCTGACATGGATGATGACATGGAAAATCAGTAATTCAGCCACCAAACGAACATTTAAGTCAGCCACAATAAGTCAGCCACTTAATACACCGTAAGTCAGTCAAAACGTGAATACTATTTTAGTAATTAACTTTTTGTTAACAATCAGTCATAACAAAGATGAAACGCAAGAAGTCAGCTGTATCGTTAAATAAACCAGCCGGCAAATGAATGTTATTCTAGTAATTAATATTTCGCTAAAAAGTCAGCCGTAAATCAGCTGAGTTTACTGTTACTCCACTTTATGACGGCTGATTAAATATAACTCATCTGTAAAAACATCTCATAACTCGGCCGGTCGACGATCAATTAACCAGCCGCGATAGTTAACTCAGCCGTATGGTAACTAGAACTCAGTCGGATTTTCCAGGAACCAGCCTAAGGATGTATAAGTCAGTCGTAATATCTGACCGTAACTCAGCCGTTATCACATAAACCAGCCAGATTTTTTTAAGTCAGCTGTAACGATCGACTGAGTTATGTTCATAACTTAGCTTATTTCTTATAAGTCAGCTAGATTAGTTAAGTCAGCCGCAACTCACCTATATCTCGGCCGTAACGAAGTTCATATCGTATTGAGGCTGAGTTTTATGCCGCATTCTTACGTGGACCCGATTTTTTGCCTACGTAGCACAAAAAAGTAATGGCATTTTTGTAAATATATTTTTTCTCACAACGTAAAAAAAGAGCACGCTGGATATTAAAAAAAAATAATAATAAATTTTTTTTTTGTATGGTTGTGATAATAATTAGTAAAATTTATATTACTTGAGTTACCTTCCTTTTTTTTAAGACCACTGTCTCTTATCGCTTCTTCTTATTTCTTGTGGAACTATTATATAACCACTTTTGTTCACCAATCGAACCCATCATATATTTATGGAATACTCCTACACATTATTTTGTTAAAGGTATAGAAACTAATATTTTTATGTCTTTGTTATATTTCATCAGGGTTAATGGCTAAGGAAACATATGGAATCAAAAATTGTACTGGAATGCTAAATACCAAGGAATATCGGCAACATCCCGGAGAAGGTCGTGTTTCAGATAGTGCTCCATGTAACAATTCAAGTTGTGCCCTTTTGTGCACTGAGAAGAGGAAAGTGCCAACAGGATTGGTACTTGTATAGGACCAGAAAAACAAGAAAAATGTCATTGCATTTATAAATGTCTTTAATCATCAGATTAGATGTTAAATGAAAAATAATAATAATAACAATTAAGTAAACTAGGGCATGAGTTGATTGTAGTGATGTCTTAGTTTTGTAATAATAGGAAAAATGTTACTGCATTTATAAATGTTTTTAATCATAATAATAATAATAATAATAATAATAATAAAAATAAAGTAAACTAAGACATGCTGCCTAGTTGATTGTTGTGATGTCTTAATTTTGTAATAATGAGAATTCAAATAGGTATAATACATGTTCATAAAAGAACAAATTAAATAATTATTTATGAATATTAATAAATAATATGTGTATTTCCAGTTATTTTTTTTTATTTTTAAGCAATAAGCATGTTAAATTATTTAGAATTTAAGCAATGAGTATCTTATAATTACAAAAACTATGAAATGTAAGTTAAAAAAACATTATATATATATATATATATATATATATATATATATTTTAAAAAAACATACCATATCATTGAAATTTAAGGGGTTTTCTATAAACAAAAACTTTTTCTTATGGGAATGAATACCTTTTATTATGAAAAACACACACAAAAATATCATATTTGCCTTTTGGTAATAAGAGTTTTAACCAGTATAATAAGAAAAAATTGGGCTTGAAATTAACAAATTGGAAGCACAAAGAAAAAGAACACAAGGCAACAAACTTAAGTGATATTAGATGACATCGGCTTCTGCTTCTTTTCATCACTTCTCTGAGTGCCTAATGAAACACGTGAGGTGCAGATAATTGATCCGACCACGTGAGGTGTTTTTTTTTTCTGGTTAGGATGCATTTACATTCTCAAGTAACAATCTAATCATTCAAGATAACCGTTAAACAAGAATTTGATGATAAAACTGAGAACAAAAGAAGCAAGAAAAAAAAGACAGTGTCTCCTATCTCAGTTTCCAAGCCAAAACAGCAACGGCAATATCATTATCTGGATGTGCTATTTCTCCTACCATGACATGATCTTGAGAAGTCATTAAGTACATCAACCAAAATCTTCTTCCAGTAAACAAGACTGAAACTTTATAGGTTTGAATTGTCACTGCATCATTATACAAAAAAGAAACAACTAAAATCTAAATCCTGCAAAAGATTTGTTGATAATCGCAAAAGAAGTAGTCTTTTCTTGAACCGAGAGATTTGTGAATCAACGGTCAGTGTTCTTCCTCTTGTTAGGGTTAGGGTTTTGCTTACGGACAAGGTCCTGAAGATTCCCCAACGCTTCCTTAGCTCTCTTCTTCGCCTCTTTAGCTGCGAAGATCTTCTCATGAGCTTCCTTCTTCAACTCAGCCGCCGCGCTCTTCATCAAAACCGCCGAGATATTCGCCGCTGCGACGAGAGCGTTGGCTGATTCTTCGTCAACAACGTGAGATTTGGGAAGAAGGAGAAATTGGGGTCGGAGCACGGCGGGCACGTGAAGGAAGATGCGTCCGCGGCGGAGGATGTCGGGCAATCGAGGTGGGTGATGGAAGGGCAATTGAGGCAGATGATACTCTCTCCCGGAGGTGGGACGGTGGTGTCGTAGACGTCGAGACAGATTGGGCAGAAGAGGTTACGGTGCTCCTTGAGTAAACAGTCCGTGCAGAGTCGCCGGAGAGTGTTGTTTTGCCTCACGGCGTAGGTTAAGAAGGCTTCTTGTTCCCCGCAAGCTGCGCATTGCCGTGGGTTCTGTTCTTCATTCATGGCTAACGGTAACCCTAAGAGAGAGAGAGAGAGAGAGAGAGAGAGATGAAAAGAAGCGTTTGTGTTCTCAGAAGTTTCAAGATCTTGAGAGATTCTATTGAAAGTTGTATACTTTATATAGGAGCCATAAAAATTGGATCTTGATTCTTGTTGACTTACAAAAACAAGACATGTAAAGTTCTGTCTCTTCATTGCTTATTGTAAACTCTTAAAGCATCTGAGATTCAACGAATGCGAGAGACTCAATTCCTGTCTGTTCATCGTTTTTCAGTTTCATACATCCAAACAACTAAATAAGAAAAATTTAATCTTCCAAGCTTTAGCTCTTGTGACTCCACTTCCTCAGCTTCTTGTCTTGCACAAAAAAAATGAAAAAGGTGTTCTTTTCATCACTCTGCCAACATAAATGGGTCGACTTCTCCTAGATCTGCAACCAACGGTTCTAGTTCTGATGGATCCTCGTCTTCTGGTGCTAAGTATGTTGGGAATGGAAGCTTTGAGATGTCTGGCTTCTTGTAGTGCGCGTCTTTTATAAACACAAAGTTCCCTTCTGCGCCAGGAACCTGCAACAGCAACGACTCACAATCTTTTCATCTACCAAGAAGACTCAATGACCGGGATTCGGATTGAGATACTTACTTGTCCTCTCACCCAGATGAGGTTCCTGGCAGGATCAATCTTGTAAACCCAAACGTTCTTTACTGTCCTCTGGTCTGCACCCATTCTTCCCAGGCATCTTCCTTCCCTTGAACACCTGCTCACAGAGTTAACAAGTCAGTTCTTGCTTTGGAGAAAACTCACAAGAACCAAATTTGACACAATACCTTTCCTGGATCATCTCTTTGACCAGTGGAACCACCTTTTCGATGGGCCTTTGAACAACCATGTGATGCCGGCCCTCCTTTGAACTTCCATCTTTTCATGACTCCCTGCAAATTACATAACAAAAACACATCCATTACTCTACACCAAACACTGTTACATCCCCTCACTCCATTCCCATTTATCTGCCACATGGTTACTTGACTATCCTAAAAGTTCTGTTCTCAGTCTAACAAAGAAAAGATCAAACCTTTAAATCAGTTTTTTCGTATAGTTTCACCTGAAAAACCTTTCCCATTCTACTCTACACCAATCACTGTTACATTCCCTCACTCCATTGCTCCACACATTGTGACTTGACTATTCTAAGAGTTGTGCAAGTCAGGCAAAGAAAAGATCAAATTTTTAAAGTATAGTTTCACCTGAAAACCTTTCCCACGAGTGATCCCAGTGACATCAACATACTGCCCAGGCACAAAATGACGCACACCAAGTTCAGTACCAACAGGAAGAAGAGCGTCTTCGGTCACAGGAAACTCTCTCAACTTCCTCTTCAACGGCACACCTTGAGCTCTGAAATGACCCAACTCAGGCATCGTCAAATGCTTCGGTTTCTTATGCCCACACCCAACCTAAACTAACACAAAAACACCACCACCATCAGATTCATTCACAAACCCACCAATCATCAGAGAGAATCTTTCTTTACCTGTAACGCAAGATGCCTTCTTTCTCAACAGTCTTGACCTGAGAGACGATGTTGTCATCAACCCAGAGGATCGAAACCGGAACCCTAGCTCCCCATTTGTCCCAGAGAGCAGTCATCCCACACTTGACGGCGATGATCCCTGTTCTCTTAGATCCCTGAGACATCTCTCCGGGTTTCGCCTCGATGATCCGAGTCGGAGATTCGGTGATATCGGATCCGGTGCCGTCGATGACTCCAGCATCGGAGCTGAATCGTCGGAGGAGGTAGAAGCTAGATTGAGAGGGTGAAGGAGCCGTAGAACGGATTGATAGAAGCTGAGTGAAACGAGAGATGAGGCCTCTCGGTATGGCCGCCATGGTTTTGAATCGAAGCGAGCTTCAATGGAGATGAAGAAACCGGAACTCGGAGGAGGAAGCTTTTGCGTAGTAGGGTTTTAGAATGTTTAACAAACCCTCTAAACGGTACAGAGGGTCTCAAATGATATTACTTTATTTGTTTAGATAACACAATAATATCCAACGTGGCTTTATCCAATAAAAATGCCCAGAAAATAAATGATTGATGGTGTTTGTCTATTTGCAGTTAGAGTTTATGCATAAAGGGGAAGATAGAGATAAGGAGTATAAAGGTCTTTTAGAGATTCAGTTATACAAACAAAGAGCTTGAGGATCGGCTCTCTAGCTCATAAGACGATAAACAAGATCATGGACAACAAAGTAAATAACATCACCCATACATATCTTTAAACTCTTCTCTAGAACTCAGCGTTCAAGCTATCCTTAACTCGTTTTGACTTGTGCGACGCGGTATCTATGGCTTGCTTTGAGTTCTTACCAGCTGAGTCATAGCTTTTGAGACGCTTTATCTTTCGTAAGTAACTCTCCTTGGCTTTCGGATTTTGCTAGAGTTTTGTTGTTTTAGACACTAAAATTACAATTCATACGGATAGTTCTGAATAATTTTTGGAAAGTTGGGTTTAATTTTATAAACCAGCTGACTGTATCAAATCGAACCATTTGGCTGGAGATAGTTTTGTAAAAATGAGAAAATGTCGATATTATCCTTGATACAATTCAAATATTACAAACCTAGATTTTATATCACAAACACATTTATGTTCACTCTCACCGTCACGAACCAAATCTCTCTCTCTCCCAAAAATCCATGAAAAGAGCTTGAGATCTCTCTCTTGCCGTCTCTCATGAACTTTGGTTGCTAGTATAGAGGTCTGATTTTTAAAGAAACTAAAAAGATATTCCTTGTATAGTCTAGTCATATGAGAGTAGGTCTATTTTGAGTTTGAACACTTGAAATAGAATGTGATGTTCTGTAACGATTAAAAAGATACAAACATACTTGGCTGGTATGAAACTATACTTTAGAGCGTATGTTTTGGTTTGCTTTTTGGTGTGGTGGAGTTTATTTTCCAGTTTTTTGCATTTGAGTGTGTGATTGACTAACCAAAATCTCTTTATATGGTAAGTTGTTTCTCGTTTTGGGTAACCTCTGTATTGATAGTAATTGAGCAAAAGAGTAAATAAGGTGAAGATTTAAGATGATTATTTGTTTACAATGAAAACTTATTTTAATATAACAATGAGTACATGATGTTCTTTGCAATTGTTTTTTCATCTTTTAAATTTCAGTTTTATAAAATTTGTATTTTGAGTTTCTACTTTGAATAAATTTATAATTAAAAATAATATCAAACATATGATTAAATCAAAACATGATTATATTTGTAATTTGTTTATTAAATTTATCTGGATAGAAAAAAAATGAACATAAAATTCATTTAGATGGTTCATCGAGATAGATAAACGAACAATCCCTAAAATCTGGATTGATCATCTGGATGGAGATAAAAAATGGAAATACGAACAACCCCTATCTCTATCGCCTTCCTCATTCAACTTCTCCCCCTTTCTCCTTAGCCAAGTAGACAAATCATTTGCCTTGTCCTTAGCCGCCTCAACCGTTTCTTCCAATCTCTCCTAGTGTCTGCTTCTTTGTGTTTAGCTGCGTCCTTAGCTTTCTCAGAAACCGAGTCCCGTACGTTAGGGTAGTTTTCATCATCGTCTATCGTCATGCTTGATTCTATTTCTCTTTCGTCCATGACTCATTGTTACTATCTCCCAGAACAGGTCGGGAGCTAAGCCTAATAAAACATTAATCTTAGCCCTCTAATATTTTTCAAAAAAAAAATTCATATACAAAGGTCTCCAATTTTTTTTGTACCTTTAAATTTATTAAAAATAAAATTTTAGTTTAAATCTTAGGGTCGGGCCATGCTACCTCCAAACAAACTATCTTTAACTTGCTCCGACTTGGCTAGTCATCTTTAACTTAACCTGTTGAATCGTAGCTCTGTGATGCCTTGTCTCTCAAGGAACCAATAGTCTTGCTGGCTTCAGATTTCACCCTCTCTCAGTTCTCGTTGCTCCAAAGGCTTCCTCAGTTTCGCTTTGGCCGCGTCCATGGCCTTATCAATCGCTCTGCCAAGCATTGTCCTGACTCCTGGAGTGTCGTCGTGGTGTGAGTGGTTTGGATGTTAATCTGTAAAACAGCTGCAATTAACTTGCAAACGATGGTATGCTTTATTCAAGGATCCTATATTCATCAAGAACCACTTGGGAAAAGCAGCAACTCAGATGATTTTAAAGAATGATGAATCGGTTTATTCATTCAACTTCAATTTCCATGGAATTCACAACGGATACGATCCTGTTATTGAGTTTACAGGTAAATTGAGTCTAAAGGATTCAGAAGATGTCACTATATATGAAGTCTTTCACTGTGATGGTTTATTGTTATGCTCAACCATCAACAATTGACTTAGTGGTTTGGAACCCTTGCACTGGTCAAACCAGGTGGATTCAGTCGAAACCATCTAGTATCAGTTATGACACAAGGTACTCTTTAGGATACGGAAACAACAACAAATCGTGCAATAACTACAAAATCTTGAGGTGTACCTTTTAATGTCGCAAGTACCCGTGTTCAAGTGTTGATAAGTTTGAAATATATGAGTTCAACTCTGATTCATGGAGGGTTGTAGATGGTGATTGGTTATTGCTTCCATACTCAAATTTGTTTTCACAACCGAGAAATTTGAATGTCTACCTCTTCCTTCTAATAGTGATGAGTATAATGAGGTTGTAGCTTTATCTTCTGTAAGAGACGAGAAACTTGCGTTGTTATGCCAGTACTCAGATAGTACAGGTTCATTAAAGATGAAGATATGGTTGACCAATACTAAGAGCATCTTTAATAGGGTTGAGTTTTCTGTAAAGTTAAAAACCGCATAATTAAATATTAATATTAATGTATATATATATGTATTTGAAGAACTCTCCTAGCTAGAACCCCGAGCCAGAATTCCCCCATTGGGGTTGCTCTAAGACTAATGAAACCAAGGACGTGTCATGGCGCGAATTCTTAGGAGTTGAATTTAGTAAACTTATGATAGATGATATCCCGTTGGTGTCGGGTTTCTTGGTGGACGAGGAGAATGTTGTGATGCAGATCATGACGATGAACCGATTACCAGAATCTACATTGTTGGAGAAGATATACAAAAAATGTCTATAGAGAGGTTCTAGATGTATCACGATCAACTTCTACTTATCCACTTCTCGTCAGTTATGTTCCGAGTTTGGTTTAAATTCCAAAAAGACAGACTAATCCTTGTGGCAAAAGAAACAGAAGGTGATTAACTGATTAGAGTTGTTTCTATTTATTTAGTGTAATAATCAAAGTATCTGGCTTTTCTTTGTTTTCTTTATTTCTTTGTACCTTTTTGCTTTTGAAGAAAAGTTTTGTTGATTATAGAAATTGTTCGAGCTAGCTCATCCGTTACCAAAAGATAACTTTAATAGAAAACACATGAGCAACATGAAAATATCTCACTTACTTAATCTACTCTCTCTAGCTGAAGCCACACTTTGAAATGCAATCTGGAAAGTAGAACACAGCAATATCGTAGGTCATCAAGTTCAGCATCCATCTTATTAAAGTAGAAGTACTTTAGGATTTTGTTTGGAAACATGGATAATGAGTATTGTTTGGATACGTGGATAGCAGTATTAAAATAATTTCTTTTATTTACAAACTTAGCCTTTACATTTACAATAAATCTATCTATTAAAACTGTAGTACTCATAAAACTTTACCCTTATTTTTTCTTCTTATTTACCATTCTGTGCCATTGAATAATTTAAAAGAAATTTTATTTACGGGCTGACTTAATAATTTTTTTATCTAATCGAATAACTCAAAAACAAGCATAATATTAACAAGATAGATCCAAAAATCTAGCCCTTACGTTAACAATATTTTTTATTTCCAAATTACAACCCACAAAATAAAAGAAAATCCATCAATCAATTGAAACTAAAATCTAGAGGTTTTCATATATGAACAAAACGTAATAAATTGCTAAAATTGAGATATTCACTTATTCTTATATTTTAAATCATATATTTTCTGTGTTTAGACAATCATATTAATTTGTTAGTTAATACATTTTTTCTTATTTCAACAAAATCTAAATAAAAAAATAGTATTTATATGAAATAATTGAATATTACATAAATTTTATTCTCTAATAGATCAAACAATAATAAAACATGAACAATTTCAAACATATAAAACACATATAAAACCAAACACAATTATATATGTTATATATTACAATTTACTATAACACTCATGCGGGTGTTAGTCATGGTCATCTAAGTACCCATCGACTACAATTCGGTCTTTCTGAATGTTGGGGGTTCAAAATGGTTTTACATGAATATACGGACGGTGTCGAGTAGGATCATTCAAGGTCCAGGTAAGTTTGTAGAAACCTAAAAATATTTTAAAACTGTTGGATTACAAATATTATTAAATAATTTTAAAAATAAAAATAAAAATAAAAATCAAAACCCGCGCTTTGTAAGCGCGGGTCAAAATCTAGTTCTTGGTTAAAATAACAATATTTACACGTTAATGGTGTCCATGCCTTCTTCTACACCATGCAAACAGATACACATGTAGTTGTGCGTTTATATTGTTTTATTTTGTTTGAACGTTTACGTACGTTTGTACTGTGCTAGACAGTAATAATGGTCTTAAGACTACACGCACGCTCTCTGTCAATAAAGATTCCAAAGACAAATGGTTCGGTATTAATTATCTTTAACCTCTTGCTCGGCCCTGGTCTTCACCAAAATCTCAAAAGTCAAATAAAACATATTGATGTCTCTTCAACGACCTAATGGGAACTCGAGTTCTTCTCCTTTTTCAATCTTGCTAGGAAAGCTAGGCTTATATATATGACTAGGGATGTCCATTGGGTATTATGACCATGGGGTTAGCCCAGTCCAAATTAAAATGGTCATGGTGTTAGTTAGTTTGAGATTGATCCTGTTGAAGTTGAGTGAAGCGAGGTGGCCATGGTTACGAATCAAAGCAAGCTTCAATGGCAGAAGAAGTGATGCAGAAACGGTAACTCGGAGAGGGTTTGGAGGGTCTGAAATGATTTTTATTTATTAATTTAGATGTGGACGATAGTGTTGGAACACAGTTTTTGTGACTGACTGATTTTTATGACTATTACCGTGGATTTTCCAGCCAAATTGGTTCCTTTTGCTTAATGGAAATTATGTAACAAGCAGATATATTCAAACGTCAAAAAATAATCTAAACTGAAAAAAAATAAATGGCTTGAAATGATCTAAAAGACAAAAAAAAAAACAGTTGAATTCCTTTTGTCCCACACTGGACGTGAGACTGATTTTCAGTCATAAATATGTCTACACCTATCTCATTCTTCAAGGTTTGTAAAAGAGATAGCTTGGCTTCTTCACTCGCGCAGTCTGTTGAAACTTACATCACAGAGAATAAATTTACAACATTTGTTTTGCATCAATTACAACCTAAAGCGACTGAGTGATTGTGGTCGAGTGGTAAGGAGGCGGGACTGGGATGCTAACACGTTTCAGGTTCGACCCACCTTATGTGCGAAACTAAGTCACAATTATCCTGGCCAGCTTATACGGATATGGATCCATGTTTTAAGGTCTATCCGTGGGTTGCACCTCCCCTTAGGGATTAGTCTGGACCTCTCCATGGGCCTGTGATACACTACAGCACCAAATCAAGCCCATAGATTCATACTCCCTTCGTTACAAAGTAATCCAAGTTTTAGAAAGATAAATAAAATTTTAAAAGATGTATATTTTACTTTTTTGAATGCAATTTTTACTTGATAATAGTAGTAAATTGAAAATTTCAAAAAAATATTGTATTCATTTAACTTTGATTGGTTAAAAGCTATGGAAAATAGT
Organism: Moricandia arvensis; assembly: GCA_905132765.1. Classification (NCBI taxonomy): domain Eukaryota; kingdom Viridiplantae; phylum Streptophyta; class Magnoliopsida; order Brassicales; family Brassicaceae; genus Moricandia; species Moricandia arvensis. Next base: position 114,862 of record CAJHQP010000970.1, read on the forward strand.
GAATCACAAAAATATATATATTTAATTCAAATATGTAATATGTTTATTAATATGTGTGAAAAAACATAAACATCCAATATTTTGAAACAGAGGGAGAGAGAGTATAACATAAATTTTCAAAACTTTATTTGAAATACTTTTTAATATGAATAAAAGATCTATCAAAGATCTATTAATGAATAGAACACGATTCTATATTTAATCTACATAACATGTTGAGATCATTTGCATTCCTCCAATAAATGAACAATCCGATATTAACAAAAAAAATTATACACACTTACAATTTTGATAGATTTCTTAATGTTAAGAACAAATTGTAAATGCATATGATTTTTTTTGTTAATATTGGATTGTTCCCCTAAATAATTTTTTTTTGTAAATGCATATCGACTAATCAAAATATAACAATTTCTTATGATTTCATCAAGGATCGACCCATAAATAAAATCACTTAAGTGACTTTTCATTTAATCTATAGGAAGATATCATCACAATGACTTCTCGTTCAATTAAAATTCTGATAAATTTATTTGTAAGAAGTGATGAATAAATTTTATTTTATTTTATAAAAATTACATGGTTTATAAAGCATGTGTAGACTTAACAAGATTTTAATAGTTATTATATAATTATATATGAATATAATTTATTATGTAAAATATAAAATTATTATATTTGGTTCATATAAATTTTTTCATTATATTATATATTTTATAATTATTAAAAATTGATCAAACATTATTAGTTTTTCCATAATTTTGACAATTGGTTATTATAATTTTATTTTTAATGTTCTTTAGATTATTTATCAAGTAATACTAACTGGTTTCAGGTTACTTTTAATTTTAAGATCTAATTAAAATAAATAAACAAAGTATTGACCAATTAAATTATAACAATTTGATTTCACTAATAACTAACGGATCTAGATATCCGAAAAATTTAGGGTATACGGATCTGAATCAATATTCACCGGATCATTTATTTTTGTATCTAGATCCGGATCCGTGTTTTCGGGTATCTAGACTTTGGATATCCGTAGATATTGTGATATCCCGGATATCCAGATTCATATGCGTAAAAATATTCAAAAAAATAAAAATATTCTTGAATAATATATAAAATTAAAAATTTATACAAAATTTTATGAATATATGTGACATATAATATTAGTAAAAATAAAATATATATATATAATTTCTTTATGTATAAATACTAAAATATAAATATATTTATTAATAAAATTAAGAATTTAATATATTTAAAAACACGGATCCAGATATCCAAACCTACATATTAAGATGATACCCGCGGATATCTGGATTCAGATTCGTAAAAATAATAAAAATAAAAAATATTTTTTAAAATAAAAAAATCTAGAAATAATATACAAATTAAATATTTATACAAAATTTATGAATGTATATGACACATAATATTAGTAAAATAAAAATATAATATTATAAAATTTATTTTATGTATAAATAATAATATATAAAATATAATTATTAATAAAATTAAAGTTTAATATATTTTGAAAACCCGGATCCGGATATCCAAACCTAAATATTCAAATATCTAGATTCGGGCATCCCGGATATCCTATTTTTGATGCAGATGTGGACCGGACCTCGGACCGGATCCAGATTGTAGATAAGAAATCTCAGACATATCAATAAGTTATAATCAATTATTCGTCCCCAAAACTTTATAATTAACCATCTGATTAAACCCACCGTGCCCCGTCTCGAGGGTACCTCCAAATATGTGATCATAGACCACGAACGAAATCATGTTCTGCAATATTTATATATTGTAAATAGTTCAAAAATATTTATATATTAATTTTTATTTATGGTATTATAATATCAATTAAAGTTCCAGAGAAAGAGACAAAATAATTACAATGAGAAAAGTCTGTTAGCTGTCATGTATATGCTATAGACAATTTAACGAGAAGAGACAGATTTTTAATAATTGCGTAAAATAAGAAAAAAAAAATAAGTATGTTAAAATTGGGACTTAAATGTAATTTAAAACTAATATTAAATAATTAGAGTGGTCGTACATGTATTAGTTAGTTATTTTAACTAGAAACTAGATTTTAACCCGCGCGGTTGCGCGGGTTTTATTTTATTTTTATATACATAGATATTTGTTTTATATTATTAGTAACATTAGTCATATATTTAAATGTTTATCTAACTGTTGCAAACACAATAATTTTATAGTATACATGTTAACACATACATGAAAATCATATTTCAAACTATTTTATATTTAAATTATATTAAATTTTGATTTGGGTTTCTAAGTTAGATTACAATTTAGCAAAATTTCAATGTTTATTCAGATAATATATAAATATATATATATATGTTAATTTTATGTGTATATATTAATATCAAACGTTTATCCATTTCTTATTATATATTAATTTTATTAGATTTTCATATGGTTATTGAATAAATAATATATGCGTAAAATTCATATTTTAAATTATTTTATATTTAATTTATACCAAATTCTGATTAGGATTGCAAAGTGAAATTACCATTTACCAAATTTTTATGTTTATTTAGATAATATATTATTTTATATATACCAAAATTTTACTCATCTATCATATAGGTGTAATTTAATTTTTATATATTTCAAATTTTTTATAAAAATTATGTAAAATAGCATTGTTATATTATAATTTTTAAAATAAATCTTGCTACGAAAATACAAATTTATAACAAAATTATAGTAATAAAGTATAAGCCACATAAACATTATTATAAGGTTAGATAATATATAACACAAAATTATATTAAGTTATTGATAATTTTATTATATAACTATAACTTGAGTATAAAAAGAAAACCATCATGACCAATCATAATATAAAGAATCCAAACTTTATTATAAAATTAGATAATATATATAACACCAAATTATAATAAGTTATTAATAAACTTTATTATATAAACAACAACTTTGTAGTATAACTATAACGTTAGTCATATATTTAAATGTTTATATAACTATTACAAACACAATACATTTATAGTTTACATTTTATATTTTATCTTGTTCGATTTGAATTTGATTACTAAATAAATTAAAATATATATGAAAAATCATATTTAAAATTATTTTATATTTAATATCTACTAAATTTTGATCCAAATTTCAAAGTTAGTTTACCGTTTAGCAAAATTTTATGTTTATTTAGATGATATATTATTGTATATATAAGTATATAATTTTTATTTTCATTTTATAAAAGTATAGGATTTTTATTTTTTCATTTTATAAAATATAATTGAATGTGTATTAATCTATAATTATATTTTATATAATTCGAAATTAAATTAAGTAGTTACATAATTTTTAATGTTGGGATCTTGTTAAAATCTTTTTCAAAAAGATTTGTTTTTAATATATATTTATATTTAAAATAAAAAGATATCAAAAGATATTATGATTAAAGTAGTTACAAATATTTTATCATTAGTTTTAATGAAATACATTTTATTAAAGTTTTTTAATGATGGTCCAAATAAAAAAATCACACATGAAATGAGTCCATGACTTCTATTTTAATAGAATAGATTCATTCGTTAACAAATTAAACAACAAATTATATTGTAACGAGAAGATTAAACATGCACAACTGTTCCTCTCAGGGAAAAGATGCCTTTAAAATTGTTTTCAAAACGATATCAAAAGAAGAAAACTAAAGCATTACTTTTAAGCTACGTTAATTTTACTACTTTGGGTTCCCTTTTACCCAAACTAAACATAAATGTAGAATGTATCGTGCATATGAAAAAGGAATCTTGTTATCTGAAGCGTGATTTCTTTTATCTCAAATAGTCAAATAAGAAATAAAAAATATTAACTGAAACAGCCATATGCAAATTTAGATTAAGAACTGGTTATCAAAGGTAAGGGTTTAGAGTTTTAGACCATCGAAGAAAGAAAAGCTTGAGTGAACAAAAAAAAAACTGCGAAAGAAAGTTGTTGCTCTAAGTTGCGTACAATGTAAAATTAGTTATATATCTATGATATTAAGTGGTTGAACTATACATATCTAAGAATAAGAAAAAAATGCTACATGTCGAAATCACATGGGATATTTACTGACCAATCTGTGCCCACCTCAATCCTCCAATCATTGGCCCTGTCAATTTTATACATTCATACCGTTTTCTAGCTATCAAATGAATGTACATATTTAGCAAAAAAAATAAATGTAATGTACATACATATCTATCTCTCGCTCATGAAATTATTGCTTTTATACATGATCTATTGATGAAGATAGCAAGTAAAAAGAAATTGATGCAAAGATGTATGATAATAAAAGGGAGATGGGCATGTGCACATGTAATATACTACGGGAAGTGGATGGGAATGAAAAAATGCCGTAAGAATTTGATGATGTAATTGTCAGTGCCGAGGAGTAGGAAAAGGCAAACTCTTGACTGCATTTGCTTCCAATATGAATATGCTTGCTAGGTTTGTTACATGATATTAACACACAACTTGTTGGTCTTGAATGTAAGCTTTGTTGTAATGTGTGTGTGTTAAAAAAGGAAGATGTCACGTGGAGAGGCCTAACGAGGTCTAATGGATAAGAAAAAGTTATAAAAAACAAAATGATGTGCTCTTATTGCGGATCTTGCCTCTCTCTCTCCCCTTTGCGTTAGCATTACTAATCACTCTTTAGTTCATTAATTAATAATTATTACTTCATCCGTCTCAAATTACATGATGTTTTAGAAAGTTTATGTTGTTTTAAAATAAATAATGTTTTGAAGTTTTAAGGTTATTTTTAACTTTATGGAAACATGTTCATCCAATTAAATTTTACAGTTTTTTTTTATAATTGGTTGAATGATTTTAAAAATTCTATATTTAAAAATACCTTTTAGAAAATTGTAAGTTTTTAATTTTTGTGCACTTATGTAAAACATCATCTAATAAAAAACCGAGAGAGAGAGTATCATATTATAGCTTAAGAGAGAGAAAGAGTGTGTGTGTGTGTGTATAAATACACATGACAAGTCCTTCTCGAGCTATACCTATCTCTGATTGGAAGAAGAAAGTGTTCTTTGTTTCAAGAACTGATTAAACAGAATAATAATTAATAAAAAAATGGCATCATGGAAGAAAACAATAGCAACACCATTCAAGAAGGCAGCAACACTCTTCAACCCGCAATCGCCACAAAAGGGTTGCCGTAGTGGAAGAATGGATGCGAAAGCGAGAGAAGAGCACGAGAGGAGAACTGTACAAGAGCTTCAAGGAGAAGTCATGGCTTGTGGTTACGACGATGTTCTTGTCATGTGGTCTATTCTTGATAAATCCAACTCCTTCAATAACCTCTCTTCTTAACCCCAAAACCAAACACCAAAACAAAAATGGTTTTCGTATCTGCTTTTTTTTGTACATTTATTAAAGCGGTATTAGCTCGCCATAGTGATCACCTTCTTCCCTCTCCGTCATGTGGTCGTGGCTTTTTTAAGGTCTAGTGTTTTTTTTTTCTCGACGAATTATCGTCGAGGGTTTAGATGTTACTCTTTTCCCACGTGATTATTTTACGGTGGGATTTTTTTTTGGAGAGGAAAAAGTGTCTTTCTTGAGTTCTATATCCTTTGTATGAGATGATTGACATTATTTGTTTAAGAACTTGTTCTCCATAGTGTAAAAGCCATGTATTGACCGAACTTGCACGCACATGTGTTTCAGAAGAAGAAGAATAAAATTCTATTGTTAATATTATGGTTGATTGTGAAAGATGTCTATTGCTATACTATCATTCTCTTAGAAATTAATAATAGTCCGTGACTTTTTTGAAGGCCTAAACCAATTTATTAAGAATTTTAATAATTTAGAGGTTTTATGTATTTTAACAATTTTGACAAGTTTGAGAATTTTATCATTCTCAAAATTTTTAAGGCATAAGACCAATGTGTCACTTAAGTTATTTGATATGTCTAACGCTTTGCCATTGAGTTGACGTTTCTAACTTCGGACAGACACATAGAGTTGAAGGATTTACGTTCTGCTCAGTCAATAATATAACAATTCAGTCTCAAGTAGACTCAAATCTTATACTAATCACCAAGAGAAAACAAAATTTTAAAAAAAAGATATATATGTATGCATATATATATATATATATATATATATATTTTTTTTTTTTTTTCATTTTCAGTTAGGTATATTACAAGCTAAATCTGTAACTAGTCAGACGAACCAACTAATTTTCGAAAAAATGAAAACAATTAAGTATCTATACATATATAATCACTATAAGACCATGTGCAATGGGGCTGCTGAATTTTTAATTCAACAGTTGAACTCCCACAAATAACATGTTGGAAAAAATGAAATACTTACATGGATTCAAATTAGTTGAATTTTTTTTTAAATGTTGAAAAACAAAAACTTGGGTCCACAAATGACATATGTCAGTTTTTCAATGAGAAAGAAGAGAGAAAATGATATATTTGATAGTTTTATATCCTAATTGTTTTTGATTATTTTTTTTAATAAATAGATAAGTTTTTTATTTATTTTATATCAAAATTTATTAATTTTTCATATTTTACAAAGATAAAATCTCTCAAATAGATTTTTGAAGTTTTTGTCACAAAAGTAGACCTCAAGTAAAAAAAATGATCAAATAAACTTTTTATTTTGAAAATTTTAATTTTAAACCTCACCTCCAAAACCAACCCTATAACTCTAAATCATAAATCTAAGTTAGTTAACCCAAAGGGAATAAATGTATATTACACCCTTTAATAAAATTTATTTTGGTCATTTTTTTCTTTGAAGACTATTTTAGTGACAGAAACATTTTAAGGTTCATCTTAAGGTATTTTTCTTTTAAAAATAGAAACTTGTTTTATTTAATTTGTATAAAAAGAAATTTTAATACAAAATTTTACTACTTTTTAATAAACTAGTTTAGTTTTTATTACATGCAAAAATATAAAACAAGAAAACTACAATTTATTTTTATAAATTATTTCTTTTAATTTGATTTAATTTATTGTTGCTATTAATATGTAGATATTTTTATAAAATTAATATGTAGATATACAAGTATACAAAAGTAAACTATAAATAAAAATAATAGGGTAGGGTGTTGAATTTTATTAAACAAAACTATTATAGTAATTAAAAATGAAGTGTGTGTTGAATAATTATGTGGAAAAAAATATAAAGTGAGTGTTGAATAATTTTACCAATGTCGTAGTCTAACTAGGTTAGAGTATAACGACATACAAATACAACTACCCCATAAATTTAATAAAAAGGAAATTTTCTTTTATTTTTATTTTTTTGACTGAGAAATTTCTTTTATTCATATGTTGATTCTCACAATGTTATTATTATTACTCAAACCTCTGCCAATTCAGGATATACCTCAAGGATACTATTATAAGGGGGCACAAGTACAACTCATAACTCATACACAACAAAAACTGATCAATTATATCGACGAAAAATTACAAAATTTCCCAGCAAAATAATAAGCTTATTATTCGAATAAAAATAAATTATTAAGATTGACAGCACTTTGAGCTTAGAGAGGAACCCAATCATTGAACAGGCATATGACGACCGTTTATCGACATTGGTTTAATCTTGATGATTGAGATATTATTAAACTCTCAAGTGGGATATAATTTTCACAACGTGCCTTGTCCTTTGAGTGAGTCTCTCCTAATTTATTCTTTTTATTTCTTTTAAATTTACTTTTATTCTCAGCCTCTCGCTCTAAAATTCTGAACATGCTCAAAGTTTGGGAAACATCTTAATCAAGAGATGGTCTCACTCAACTCTGCAAGCCTAACATGTCCCTTGAGGTAAAATATCTATTCATTAATAAGCCGGTTGCCTTGCTGCACATAAAAGATGGAAACTTATTTTAGAAGTTCTTGTCCAAAAAACACTTATCCTTTATATATTATTTGAAAAGCATTGTAAAATGACATGTCATCACTAAATCACTCTTACAATTCTTAGAAAATTATATTAGTCCATCTAAATATATAATATATTTTCATTAAACTAATCATAGTTTAATTAGTAATCAACAAAAAGTTAGTTATTCTTATCTTAAATAATAGCTAAGAAATTAACTAATATGATTAAAATAAATATGATAATTAATGATTTTAAATAATAAAATTTTGATGACAATTTGTATATCGTCTATAATTTCTTTAATTATATATTATTAAAATAAATTAAAAATCACATTAGCCTAAAATTAAAATTAAGATTTTCTTGTATATATTATATTTTATATTTTTTAAAACGATAATAAATTACTAAAAATGTTAAAAATTCCTCAATAAAAGTTTTATGATCAATGGTTTAAAATTTTATTATTGTAAAATACAAATAATCACAAATAATATAAATAAATATTTCATATAATATAAATTCATATTAAAAAATTGTTTTAAATATAATATAATTTAAATTAAATTATATACCATATAAATTAAATAAATATTTTAATTTTGAAATTTTATAAATATGTATATACTTGAACTAATGAAATTAAAAAGTTTAATTAAATCATTAAAATATATTTTACGTATATTTTGTTAATATTAAAAAGTTCTAAAATTTTTATTTATTTATTCGGTGTAGAGCATGGATTATTAAGACCACCTCCAACGGTGAGAACCCCTTTGGGGTTTCTAATTTTTTTTAAAAAAAATTAAAAAAGATGAACTAATCACGGGCTGCCACGTGTCAGTGGGGTCCGCGAACAGTTCAAGAATCTGTCTCTTAATTCAAAGGTTTTGGAACTGGTTCTAAGAAAATTTGTGGACCCCACCCCTTTTAGAACCCCTAAAAAACCCCATTGGAGGTGGTTTAAGGGCATCTTTTGTATGACCATGATTTCTACGATATGGCAAACTGAATAATTTGTTTATATAATGATAAAAAAAAACAATATTTGAGACCAAACATGATGAACAAAAACAATTTTGTGTGGAGGCGAGACACTCTTTCCTTAATTCTTTAATTGCCCGCAGTGTGACGATGTTTGCGCAATAAGAATCCCAGGATACAACCACACTTCGACTATTCCTGCATCACTCATAATAGAAGCTAATGAACCTATTTTTGTGTTGTACTCTGAGACACAAAAAAAAATACTAGCATAACTATTCTAAATGGGAGAATTGTTTATTTTCTTTGTTCTTGGATGTGTCTCTTTCTATAATGCTAACAAGCCTTTTACAGAAAAATAATGAGAAGCACAAGTTACATTTTCAACATAGAAATGAAACTTCCATGGTGCACTAATGGAGACATCAATTCTTGTCAATTACTATGTGAATTTACTCCACATTTTGACCAAGAAATAAAGAGATAGAATTATAATTGTTTGACCAATTCAAACAAATAATATTCTTTAAAATTGATTTCTTTTTTATATTTGACCAATATAAAATATCAACATATATTTGGTTTATAAGATTAAACCCCAAATCCAATCAAATATCCAATGTATGTATTTGCTATTTTGTAAAAATTTCTCAAATCACACAAATTGGACTTCAATTTCTCGTTCAAATAAAACTCATTTTTGACATATGAATACACTATTCATAATGTTCAAAAATAGTTCCAAAAATCCTCCACATGAATAGAAACGACTCTAAACACTAGACGACTCAATAAACTTGACCTCCTAAACAAGGCTCGACAAAGACTCAACTAAGGACTTTGAGAGTACAAACGGAAAATCCACTGCATGATGAGTTGGTAGCATTTTTTAGCATTGAACCAACCATTGTTAATAGCTATCGGATTTACTCGGCCAGGTAGTGAACATGATATCTTGAACCACCCGGGCTTTGATGTAAACCTAGACAATAACTATAACACAGTTTCATTCTCTCACAAAACTAGGTTCTCTGTTTTGTTCATTTTGGCCGTTAACAGTCCTGGTTAATCATGAGTGAACTTGGAGAATATAGTCTTCTTTCATTCTCCTAGAAACGACCCCATTTCACACTCACACAGTGATTTGCCATTAACTTTGTTTAGAGGAGTATCATGTACTACTCCATTCATATCTCAAAATTATGGACACAAATCATTAAAAGTAAATGTTTATCCTCTATTTCTTACATGTAGCACTGTTTAATCATCCTAGGAACTGAGTATAGACCGAAATCTTACAGTGCTTTAGGCAAATTTAGTTTGACTTAGTTGTCTCCTTGAACCTATTTCTTGAGAATTCCAGTCATTTAGGTAGAGTTACCGCCAAACATCATCTTAATTCACAGGAATTAACTCATTCCTCTTGATGATATAACAATATGATCTCATGACACACCTTTAATATAAGGATCCTAGGTTGTCATCATAATGAACATAATCTCTTAAGATTAGTCGAGATCAATTGTCTAATGATTTTTGTCATCTTCTTTCAAGATACAATTAACCATTATATACAAAACTCAATGCATGACACTAGTTTTTTTTAATTATATTGTAATGATTATCACTAAGTTCATGTGGCCTCTTGCCAATGACTTTATATGGTAAGCAAAACTTCCCCCACATTTCTTCAGATAACTCAAAATATGCATATTTTCCTTTAACATCTCTTAAGAGTTTAGAAAAATTGATCTACAACTCTTTTGAATTTAAATGAATAAAAAGCAATTCCAAAAGTTTTATAACTTTTTTAAAGTCTTAGAAATTCACATTTTATGTACAACTATTTTCATAGTTCTCTCAAGTCGATTTATAAATCCAACTTGTATTTTTTTTTTGAAATTCTTTCAAAAATATTATTTTGCTTTGTAACAAATATATATATATCATTAAAAGATATTATTTTGGTATCAAAACCACTACTCTCTTTGGTTATTTTCAACCATATTGACTTTAGAAACTACAATATACATGTCAGTTTCAATCATATTAATATGATACTTCTCATTTTTTTCATAGTCAGTCTTTATATGGCTCACGTTAAAGCATTGACGAAATATGAATGTTTTGATCATTATCAACAACATTATATTATCTATGGCAAATGATTCATATGTGACAGACCTCTCCCAAACTTAATTTGGGGCGTCGACTCACGAATTCATTTCCATCTATTCCATTTGATCTCATAAGATCGAAATGTTTATAATATTTTTTATAATACTTAAACTCGATTCACCACAAGATTAATAACAAAACTCCACCGATCAATTTACTGGTGTTATTTCCATCAGCTATAAAACATTTATTTATAACCTTGCAGAAAAACAAATATTATTAGTGCCAATTCATAAATGAATTAATGACATTTGACCCATAAATAATTTTGCAACATGGTCAACTTAGACTATGAGAAAAAAAAAGTAACTGCAAACATTATGCTTTATAACTAAAACATAAGATTAAAATAATAACACATATTTGACCAAAGAACAAAATCTTAACATTAAGCAATTAATAATATAGTCAAAGCATGAGACCAACAATTATCATCTAATGATTTGTAAAATGATTACGCTAAGGACAATGCAACTAAAGTAATTTAGCTCAATGAAATGAACGATGATCATGCTTGCTAAAATATATTTTTCATCAGAGATCATAATGATTTTAGTTTAGGAATCAAATTCAAAAATCCATACAATGATTGATCTGAAAATTATCATAATGATTTTTTTATCACTATGAATTCCGAGTTCCTGTTTTCATGACAGGAAAACACTAAACAAATTATCATTTTTTCGTTAGTACAATAACGAAAAATTAAAGAATTAAGATTGTAGGACCATGATTTCTACGATATGACAAACTGAATAATTTGTTTATATAATGATAGAAAAACAATATTTGATACCAAACATGATGAAAAAAAACGATTTCGTGTGGAGGCGAGACACTCTTTCCTTAATTCTTTAATTTCCCGCAGTGTGACGGTGTTTGCGCAATAAGAATCCCAGGATACAACCACACTTTGATTATTCCTGCATCACTCAAAATAGAAGCTAATGAACCTATTTTTGTGTTGTACCTCTCAGACACAAAATAAAAAAAATACTAGCATAACTATTATAAGTGGGAGAATTGTTTATTTTCTTTGTTCTTGGATGTGTCTCTTTCTATAATGCTAACAAGCCTTTTATAGAAAAATAATGAAAAGCACAAGTTATATTTTCAACATATAAATGAAACTTTCATGGTGCACTAATGGAGACATCAATTCTTGTCAATTATTATGTGAATTTATTCTACATTTTGACCAAGAATTAAAGAGGTAGAATTATAATTGTTTGACCAATTCAAACAAATAATATTTTTTAAAATTGATTTCTTTTTTATATTTTTCCAATATAAAATATCAACATATATTTGGTTTATAAGATTAAACCCCAAATCCAATCAAATATCCAATGTATGTATTTGCTATTTTGTAAAAATTTCTCAAATCATAAAAATTGGACTTCCATTTCTCATTCAAATAAAACTCACTTTTGACATATGAATATACTATTCATAATGTTCAAAAAAATAGTTCCAAAATTTTAACCCTGGAACCCCACTTGGGGTTCCTATTTTTTTTTTTTTTTTTTTTGCTGATTAAAAAAACGAACCAATTGTGGGCTGGAACCCGCAAACAATGTAAAAAACCCTTCAAAAACAGTTCTTATTTAGTAATTTTAAGAAGTGGTTCTTGTACTGTTCACGACCCCACATATCAGTGGGGTCCGCAAACTTTGGAACCTCTTAAGAATAATAATGTTGTAACTAGTTTAGAATTGTTCGAGCTAGCTCAACTATTTTGTGGGTATATACGACTTACGTGATTTTGGGCCGTCTATTTTCCGGTGTTACTATGTATTTTGTTACATTTGGGCTTTATGCGGCCTTTCATGTCAGCTTATACTGGACTTGAACGGTTTTAGTCAGTAACTGGTTTTGAACTGAATCAACAAGATCAAAGAGAATCACTCTCTTCCCTTGTTCCATGTTCGTGCTCCCCAACGACGATCGTGTTTTCTTCATATTCATTTACACATCCGAAGGAACACGCTTATTTATTACTCAGACCAATAAAGGAACACGCTTATTTATTTTAACCACACGTTAGAAGTCGGGTAGTATATGATATTTTGTAATGACTCTAAGAGATTGCAGGTTAAAATCTGTTGTCCTTAGATTACTTTAACATATGGCCAGATGATATATATATGTAATTCTCTTTACGAGCAACCAGACTTGACTAGCACCAATGGTCAATGCCCCGAGAAGTAGTTCGTTAGGTCACAGTCTACCAAATATCCCAGATCAATAACAAAGACCTTGAATATAATGATTTATTTATATAAAAACACTTAAAGGTGTCAAAACTCTTATATATTAATCAGCTTTTAAAGCTTTAGTTCATCTGATTATGAACCTTTTTAAAGAAATATAGTAATTGGCCATTATCAAAGAGATTTTAAAAGCGAGAAACAGAAAAGAGGTATATGACTATACATGATCAGTTTGTTGTGCATGCCTTCTCCTAGGCCATGCAAACAGATACACACGTAGTTATGCCATCTCTGACTTTGTCTTCAATTACGTTTTGTATTATGTTATAATAATGGGTCTTAAAACAACACGTTCAGTCAATAAAGGTTGTTTCCCATAAGAAATCATAAACCAAAGACTTTTAAAATCAAAAATAGAACAATCAGTTAAACACACCAAATCAGGTACAGTGGTAAAAAATGCATTCGGCAACTGCACGTTTTGGCTATTGGACTGAAAACTCTTTTCTTGCATATGTGGCCTTGCATGAACCTACGTGTTCTTTCATAAGCCAACCAAAACTTTTATTCAAGATTTTTCGTCAAAACGAGTTGCAGAACTGTATGGTGTTTGATTGGTTTCAGATTTTCAGTGGTCCCAAAGCAAATGGTTCGATATTCTCTTTAACCTCTTACTCACTCTGCTCTGGTCTTCATCAAAATCTCAAAAGCCAAATAGAAACATATTTGATGTCTCTTCAACGACCCAATGATAACTCGAGTTCTTCTCCTTCGTCCCCTAAGAAGCATAAAACTGGTAGTTTTTTTTTAATATGAAGTGTTATTTTTTACTAAGTTTTTTTTGAGAAAATTAGTTTTGGTATAATTTTCAGAGGAGAGTGAGGAGGAGTTGCTGATGGTTCCAGACATGGAAGCAGCTGGATCAACATGTGTTTTAAGCAGCAGTGCCGATGACGGAGCAAACAATCAGGAGACTGACCAGACCCAAAACAGAGTGTCAAACGCCAAGCGCCCCCGTGGACGTAACCCAGTTGATAAAGAACACAGAAGCCTTAAGAGGTAAATCACCGAAGCTTTTGTTGGAGAGAAGATCCCACATTGAAAATATGTAAAAGATTTGAGCCAATCCACTTATACTTTATAGCTAATTGGTTTTAAATATAGTAAAAGAAAGAGGTGAATGTGAGTTTTCTTTTTTTTTTATTATGTATATTACAGATTGTTGAGGAATAGAGTATCGGCACAACAAGCGAGGGAGAGGAAGAAAGTGTATGTGAGTGATTTGGAATCAAGAGCTAATGAGTTGCAGAACAACAATGGCGAACTTGAGGAGAAGATCTCTACTTTTATGAACGAAAACGCAATGCTTCGCAAAATGCTTATTAACACCAGACCTAAGGCCGATGAAAATCTTTGAGACGAGGGCCCTTTACTATAATCCAATGTTGTGTTGATTGGCCTTTCTTTTGTATAACAGTTTTTTTTTTAATAATAACAGTCGATTTGAGCAGGGTGGTAAAAAAATTTGAATTGAGATTTCATAATCAATAGATACAAAAATGTTGCTTTTGTATTTTAACTGACTTAGCAATTAATATAAATTAACAAACCTAACTAAAAAAATCTAACATGTCAATTTAATTGGTACTTCAAAATCTATTAACATAACATTTTCTTGCAAATTTATTATGAGATCAAAGTTATTAGCAAATTTGTATAACATATACATTGAAATAAAATATACTATAGATTATATAATAATAACACATATTTTAGTACTGATTTTAGAGGTTGCTATCAAAGAAAACTATTTTCCTTCATTGCTAAAAGAAGTTGAGTTTGTGTAGTTTTTTGACTACTAATATTTACATTAAATAACAATTTCTTCTTTTCTTTGCTTTTGGAAGAGAATTTAAAAATAATTTTAAAAATAAAACAATTGAAAATTTATTTAACAAAACAAATCTACACACATAAACAAATACACACAACAATGATACTATTAGTTTAATAACGACATCTTCCAACTCTTATTTTCAATAGACTTTTTGCAGTTATTACCTTTACATATTCAACATCATTAACATATTCATTTTTAATATCCAACAATAACAATACACTGTTTGTTTCTCCGCTCGGTGTCAAAGAAGACAAAACAATGACCCCTAATGCAGCTCATTCATTGGCATTAAACAAATTGATATGTCCAAAAATATACATATGTTGTTCAAGTATCTTCTTATTGTGATTCTCATGTTTTGTTTTAATGTGTGATTGATCCAACAGATTATTAGAAGTTGCTATTGGAGAAAACTAGAATTTAGAGTTTCCAAAATGATGCACAAATGTCACACATGATAAACCACAAGCCCATAAACGAATATCGAGAATTGTAGCGGTCAGGCCTTATAATTTTTGCAAGAATCCACATATTCCATGTCATTGAATTGATGAAAAATTCTCCTCAAAACCAGTCAAATATAATATAATAACATTTTTAGTCTCTAAGACATATACATGCATAAGAAATTCTCTAACTTGCATGCCGCTATTTTATTAGCAGATCCACCACTAATTCGTAAACATCTAAAAGTCTTTCATTTTCATGTTAACAACATTTCAATCAGTCTTTCATTTTCCTGTCAACAACATTTTAAGTATTTCTTTTTCTTGTAAAATTATAAAATTGAATTACCATTAGGTTTATTTATTGGAACCAAAATTTGTGTAGAATTTGTTAATTTTAAAAGTTGAGTGATTTTAAGAAGCTAAGTAAATTTAGCAAGTTTTTGGAAAAAAATTTGGGAACATTAGTAGATTTAACAAGTATTTTATGAATTTTTCTTATATTTTGTATAGATTTTCATAGATTGTTCTTGATTTTTATGGTTTTCATATATTTTGTTCAAAAGGAATTTCCTAATGCATGATTTTCCTTGATTTTTTCCAAACTTTTAATGTAATACTCCCTCCGTTTCATATTAAGTGTCGTTTTAGAGAAGTTTTTTTGTTACAAAATAAGTGTCGTTTTCGACTTTTGATGTAAAATTTATTAATTTTATGTCAAAATTATTTTTCTATTGGTTGAATTATGGTTAGGTGTATAGGTAATTGTGTTTTTATATAGAAAATATGTAAAATTAATTGTTTTCTTAATCCGTTTGTAAAAACCTAAAGTGACACTTATAATGAAACAGAGGGAGTATGTAAAGCATATATATATATATCATCACGTAATTGATACATATTGTTTGTTTTTTGTTCAAATTGATATTTATTGTTTATATCACATTTTGTGTTATATATATATATATATTCATTAGAGAGTCTAGTGAATAAAGTATCTTTTCCGTATGGTGAATCTTTTTAAAGTATGCTTACTTAGAATGAAGTTGAGTTTGGAACTATAATACCTCTTCACGATTTTCTAGTTTCATGAGCATTTCTATCTGTTAAGCAATGTTTTCTTCTGAAAAGAATTCACTGTATTGCTCATGTTCTTCGACTTTTATGCCTATTCTTCCAGTAGATATAATTTTTGTTAACGTTTCCATACACTGAGGTTAGAATGATAAGAACACCCATAATGTGCCAAAACTAATAAAGTTGTGTTTATTAATAAACTACAAAAGTAATGAAATATTTTTGTGTGTGTTTTTATTACACATATTTTAAAAATCTTAGGAGTATACTTGGTAATCTCAAGGTTGAGTTGCATAAGTAAAAATGTGGAAAATTTACTTCCCAATAATTATAAAATCATTAATAAAAAACATTTTCAATAATAAAAGATTTTCAATATAATTAAAAAAAATCTTCAAACTAATAACAGTAGGTTTTGCTAAGATTTTAGAAATCCATACACCAATAACAAAAAATTATCAAAAATGTACAATTCCTCTAAAATCAATTTACCAATAATCCCCTAGGATTTTCAAATCTATATATAACACAGATAACACTTTTAAGGTAAGAGAAAGTAATTAGGCTTCTAACTAAGCGGTATATTAAAATGTGATGGTGGGTCCCACGTGTTGTAAAGAAAAGAACCGTCTGGAGAAATTGTTTTCGTAGAGACCAAGCTGCTACATATATATATATACTGTATATGCAACTGAAATTAGATTAATAAATTGCAATCTGGGAGAGAGACTTTGAAGATCAGAAGGAAAGAAGAATCATCTCGAAACGATGGCGAATTTTGGTGACGGCAGAAGAAGAGGAACCGGAGGGATGCTCCCCCTTCTCGCGCTTAGCGCCGTCACAGAATACTACAGACTACCGTGGAAACCGCCGGTCACGGCCGGTCTAATTGCCGCGAACACTCTCGTCTATCTTAGGCCTGCGTTTCTCGATCCGGTTATCCCTCACGTCAGCGAGGTCTGGTTCAATCCAAACCTCATCCTCAAGGTAATACCTCCTCAAATTTGAGAATTCGATTACACAAACGCGATCGCAGTTTCGTCGATCTATGCTAACTTGTGTTTTCTTGAACGTAGCACAAGGACTTGAAACGCTTCTTTTTATCAGCGTTTTACCATCTCAACGAGCCTCACTTAGTCTACAACATGATGTCTCTTCTATGGAAAGGTATCAAGCTCGAGACGTCAATGGGAAGCACTCAGTTTGCTTCTATGGTCGTTACGCTTCTCGGTATGTCACAAGGAGTCACGTTGCTCTTAGCCAAATCTTTGCACGTCTTTTTCGACTACAGGAGGGCTTATTACCACGAGTACTCTGTGGGATTCTCTGGTGTATTGTTTGCTTTGAAAGTTGTTCTCAATGCTCAGGCTGAGGATTACACCAGCGTTTATGGGGTTCTAGTCCCGACGAAGTATGCTGCTTGGGCTGAGCTGGTTCTGGTGCAGATGTTTGTACCGAGAGCTTCCTTTCTTGGGCATTTAGGTGGGATTCTTGCTGGGATTCTGTATATGAAGATGAAGAGTTCTTACTCGGGTTCAGATCCTGTGACGATGGTGGTTAGAGGTGTTACTAGAGCGGTGACGTGGCCATTGAGGTTTCTGAATAGTGTGGTTGGGTCTCGGAGGAGGAGGATTACAGGGAGAGGAAGAGTTGGGAGAGGCCAGAATGGGATTGCAGGACCTGGTATCTGGAGATGCCAGTCGTGTACCTTTGACAATTCTGGTTGGGAAAGTGTTTGTGAGATGTGTGGCGTGGGCCGGAGTAGAGGAAACGGATGGTCAGTGAACCAGGGACAGGCACATTCTTCATCTTCTAGTGATCTTCCTCTAGATGAGCTGCGGCGTCGAAGACTAGAGAGGTTTAGTTAAACTCTGGAGCATTCTTAGAGCTGAGGAAGAATTGTGAATGAAGCTTAAGCTGAGTCATTTGTTGCATTAGCATATGACTAGAGAGCTTAGTGGGTGTGTCTTCAATTTGTCTTCTCTTCTGTTGTTGAAGATTTGGTTCTATGTGGTGTTTCTTGTACTTGGGTCTATTTCGAGGGAAAATACTGAATCTTTCTTATGAAATTAAGTGCTTATAGGGAAAAACAAGGTTTTATAGTGGAATTACAAACAGTGTTGGCATAGTAAATATGTGACTAGTTTCACAAGCTGATCCACATGTTTGATCATACGTAATTGAATCTCCTGCTTTACGAAGATTTTGAATTTTCGGGTCATTAAAACCAGACTCCGTTCTCTGAGGAGTTTGGCTACAACACAGCTGGTCCCACCATTGTAAGTTCTTCATTACCCTTGGTCTCTTGCCTGTCTACAGAAGTTACCAGGCGAAGCATCTCTTAAGCTTTAGTTGGATTTACATATCTTGATCTCCTTGTTTATGAGTGAATGAGACAAACACTGTCTAAAGTTAAACCGCCTAGGGAATTGATTAGGAGGTAGCAAAGAAAGTTGGGAAACTTTAGCAAAATCATGCGTGGAGAAAGGGATCACAAATGTGGCCTTTACCGTGGTGGTTACTGGTTACCCATACCATGGACGCATTGAGGCTATAGCTGCTGCAGCACGGTCTTCAGTTTCAATGCGTTGGTTTCCTTGTGGGTAATTTTGAATGTAGATTACAATGCTGACTTCTTTCTCCACAATGTTGTGAGTTGTTGTTACCCCTTTTAATGCATCTCATGAAATATCGTGTATTTCATATCATCTAATCAATGCATATACATTGATATAAGTGAAATTGGTTGATGTTTAAGAATCTTTGAAGGGTAAGACATCAAATTTCCCTTTTTGCAGGAGACATGCACACGTGCTTGTAAAATTAGGACAAACTGACATAACAGAAATGAAAACATTGATGCAGTGTAAGCAGTTCATCTCTGTGAAGGAGAGATGCAATTTGGTTGGAAGTTAAGTAACTAACGGTCTATAAATAGAAAAACTGCGAAGTGTACGACCCTGGAGTTGGTATGTCTTCATTCTCTCCTTCCTATTCTTAGCACTGTCTACATAAATAGTTTTCTGTTTCTTCCTTTTATATCTCACTTCTTGAAGTGGATTCTGTATATGAAAAACAGAGACGTAGCAGAATAGATCTTGTTTTCCTTTTCTCCTTCCGGCCAAGTCTCATCCCTCGCTTGGCAATGCAATGAGGGAGCAGACAAGGCATTATTGAGGGTTTAAGCAGTGTCGTGTTTCTTGACCAATCATCAACCCGCAAAGTTCGATTGTGAGTAGGATGGCTAGCACCAATGTTACAGGGGATTGCCCGGCTACAATGAAGGCTAGTTCTAATGGAGCCTTCCAACACGAAAGCCCTCTTGATTTCGCGCTTCCTCTGATCATCCTACAGATCTGCTTGGTGGTTGTGTTCACAAGGCTCTTGGCCTACCTTCTTAAACCTCTCAAACAGCCCCGGGTCATTGCCGAGATCATTGTGAGTTTCTTTCAATCTCTTTGTATTTCAGTGGTAATTAAATTACATAGTAAGAGACTAAAATGGATGGTCCCGTAGGGAGGGATACTGCTTGGACCTACTGCCCTGGGACGAAGCAAGGTGTATATTGACACCATCTTCCCAGAGAAGAGCCTGACCGTTTTAGACACGCTCGCAAACATTGGTCTTCTGTTTTTCTTGTTTCTAGTTGGGCTTGAGCTTGACTTTGCAGCCATCAGAAAAACCGGAAAGAAGTCACTATTGATAGCCTTAGCTGGGATCTCACTTCCTTTTATACTGGGTGTAGGCACATCTTTTGTTCTCAGTTCCACTATAAACAAAGGAGTCCACCAGCTTCCATTTATAGTATTCATGGGTGTTGCCTTATCAATCACTGCCTTCCCTGTGCTTGCACGTATCCTAGCTGAGCTAAAGCTTCTAACAACCGACATTGGACGTATGGCGATGTCTGCAGCGGGAGTTAATGATATTGCAGCTTGGATACTCCTTGCGCTTGCGATTGCTCTCTCAGGAAATGACAGTTCTCCTCTTGTACCTCTTTGGGTTCTTCTCTGTGGATCTGCATTTGTGATCTTTGCAGTTTTGGCAATCAAACCTCTCCTTGGTTATATGGCTAGACGATGTCCTGAAGGAGAGCCTGTGAAGGAACTCTATGTCTGTGTCACTCTAACCTTGGTTCTAGCGGCTAGCTTTGTGACAGACACTATTGGGATACACGCGTTGTTCGGGAGCGTTTGTTGTAGGTATAGTGACTCCTAAAGAAGGACCTTTCTGCAGGATTTTGACTGAGAAGATAGAGGATCTTGTCTCAGGACTTCTTCTACCTCTGTATTTTGCATCAAGCGGTCTCAAAACTGATGTAACAACGATCAGGGGAGCACAATCATGGGGACTTCTACTTCTTGTCATACTCACCACTTGTTTCGGGAAGATTGGAGGAACCGTAGTGGCCTCGATGCTCTGCAAGGTTCCTTTCAGAGAAGCCATGTCACTTGGAGTCCTTATGAACACCAAAGGTTTAGTAGAGCTTATTGTTCTAAACATCGGCAAGGACCGGAAGGTGCTGAATGATCAATCGTTTGCGATCTTAGTCCTAATGGCATTGGTCACAACCTTCATCACAACTCCACTTTTGATGGCGATTTACAAGCCTGCAAGAAAAGGAGCACCGTACAAGCATAGAACAATCCAAAGAAAAGATCATAACTCCGAGCTACGGATGCTTGCTTGCTTCCACAGTACACGCAACATCCCTACATTAATCAACATGATCGAGTCATCAAGAGGAACAGGCCAAAGGGGACGTCTCTGCGTTTATGCCATGCATCTAATGGAGCTCTCTGAGCGGTCATCAGCGATTGCCATGGTTCACAAAGCTCGGTTAAACGGACTCCCGGCGTGGAACAAGGTGGATAGATCAACGGATCAGATGGTGATTGCCTTCGAGGCTTACCAGCATCTCCGAGCCGTAGCGGTTAGACCAATGACAGCAATCTCTGACCTTAGCAGCATCCACGAGGACATATGCACAAGCGCGCACCAGAAACGAGTTGCGATGATTCTCCTTCCGTTTCACAAGCATCAGAGAGTAGACGGAGCCATGGAGTCGATAGGACACGCGTTCCACGAAGTGAACAAACGTGTCTTGCAACGAGCTCCTTGCTCTGTCGGGATTCTTGTGGATAGAGGACTCGGAGGAACCTCGCACGTCGTAGCCAGCGAAGTTGATTACAAGATCGTGGTTCCGTTCTTCGGAGGCCTTGACGACAGAGAAGCTCTCGCTTACGGGATGAAGATGGTGGAGCATCCAGGGATCTCACTAACCATTCTCAAGTTCGTAGCTGCGAGAGGGACACTGAAGAGGTTCGACAAGGGAGAAGAAGACGAGAAGGAGAAGAAAGAAAAGAGACTGATGAAGAGTTTTTGAGAGAGTTGATGAACGATCCGAGAGGGAATGAGTCGTTGGCTTACGAGGAGAGAGTCGTTGAGAGCAAAGAAGATGTCAACGCGACGCTTAAAGCGACGAGCAAATGCAATCTGTTTATTATCGGGAGAAACGCTGCGGTTGCGTCGTTGGTTAACAGTACGGATTGTCCGGAGTTAGGACCAGTTGGAGCTTTATTGTCGTCGTCGGAGTTTACAACCACAGCATCGGTGCTCGTCGTTCAGGGATACGATCCTGCGGCGGATACAAGGCCGCTCATAGAGGAAGATGTTGACTACGAAGGTTCTTCCAGAGATATATCAGACTCAACTGTCTGAACGAATCTAATCAGCTTATTACAGAGCCAAAACAAAGAAAGAAAAGTGTGTCTGTGTTTTTACTTTTGCCTCACGAAATGTTTTGGTTGGGACACATGTTCTTTTTGTAGTAATGGTTGTCATTCTATTTATGCACATGAAAATCGACTTGGAATTTTCAAAACTGAAATCAAACCACCAGTTTTCTCTTAAAATCCAGATTTGTATATTTTAATACCGAATTAATTAAATTTACTGTATATTCGGATCTAAATAACCTATCTGTTATTTTCATCTATGACAAAAATATGAATTTATTGTTCTCAAGTTTTCTTGTTTCCCAAGTTACATAGTTTACTAGACTAAACTTTCTTGTCTAATCATATTCTTATATATATCCTCAATTATTTCCTTAGATAAAATTCCCCTATTTCTCTTCTATATATTTACAGAGAAAACTTCCTTTCCTATCGCATGGGCAGTAATAAAATTCTTTTATTTATAAGCACTTTTAACATTAAAACAAAGATGTTTAATGTTTTACAGAAAAAACATTTTTTTTTGATTTCCTAACGAGAAAAAGGTACATTGAATTATATTTTATATATTGTTTCCTTTCTTACAAGGATGAAAAATGTATATCGAATCCTATATTATCAAAGATATAATTTAGTAACTAAATTGTAAAAGAAGACCTAATGGTTAGGGTTCCGTGGGAACTGGAGGAAGAAATACTTTCTCGTCTTCCACCTCAATCTCTTGTTCGATTCAGAGTCGTGTCTAAGAGATGGAACTCTCTTTTCAGCGACAAGAGTTTCATCAACAAGCACTTGTCTCTCTCCCGTCCCAAGTTCATCTTCCTAACCAAATCAAAGGTTTATTCGATAGACATCATCGACCAAACGATAGATTTGCGTGAGCTACACTCTTCTTGCCGGGATTTATATTCGAACTATGGAAACATCACTACTTGCGATGAACTCTTGTTCTGTAACTATCCACACCACTTGGAGAAGAAGACAGCGCTCTGGAATCCATGGTTGAGACAGGTTAACTGGATCAAGTTGTCCGTGCATAAAGACTTCAAAGTTTTCGGTTTAGGATACGACAATAGTAAACCCCCAAAAGGTTCACAAGATTTTACTCTACTTAAGTTACTACCCCCAGAGAGTTGGGATCTACGAGTGTGCCTCTCACGCATTGAAGTTAATTGATACACCTGACGATTACATTCCCATATCTGAAACAGATCAAAGGTCACATGTGTCCTTGAATGGAAATTTGTATTGGACTTCTTACAACTTCTGACTCGTGAGTTTTTCCATCCGAAGCTTTGATTTTACTAAGGAGATTTTCAAACCCTTTTGTCTCCTTCCCTTACAAGATAACCGAACTTGCGATGAACATCTCCTTGCGGTTTGGAAAGGAGATCGGTTTTCGTTGTTAATGCAATGTTATTTAACAAGGAAGATTGAAATTTGGGTGATGAAGAATAAGGTTGATGATGATAAAGAGGAAGTGGTGTGGATAAACTTGATGACTTTGACTGCAAGTAACTTGCCAAAGTTGTTTAACAAGATGTGTAGCGTTAGTTACTTCATCTATGACAAGACCCTATTCATTTGTTGTGACGATGATGGGAGTAGACAGCCTTGCGGCCCTTGCATCTATATAGTGAAGGGAGACATGTGCAATAAGCTTAAGATCCCGATAGGTTGTGGCCAGGTCGGTTGGTTTTCTCACTGTGCCTATGTTCCAAATCTGAACTCGGTTCCTTTTTGAATCTCATATTTGAGTGAATTGTGTCAAGTCTAGTGTTATCTGTTTTTCTTTTCAAATTGTTCCCTGTCTTTTGTTTTATTTGAAGAAAATTGCCTATTTCTTGGGTGATAAATATATTACTGCGATGGATTGATTGGATCGTATAGGAGACTTGTTGAAATTTTGTGTTGTTAAAGGTAGGATTAATATTAGTTTTCAATGGAGTCTCCTCTAGTCTTAATTCACCTCCTCAAGAGTATTGAATGCAAAGAGACCACAACCGCCATCATCACCGACAAGAGTCCCAACGAAAACGTAATAAGTAAACTAACACATGTGTTCTTTTACTCTCTCTCTCACGCTCTCTCCTTACTCTCTTCTTTAAATGTCTCTCTTCTTTGCTCTCTAACACATGATACTCACAATATCAACAACATGAGCTACACTTTCGTCCACTCTACTTTCTCTTCATTAGCTCCTACGGACCGAACCCCTCTTGAGTCCATAAGAGACTCTTTAACC